>OMLB01003120.1:6813-19747 GCA_900302555.1 Myripristis jacobus
CCACTGGTATGAGATAATCGTACTTGTTTCCAACACTAATCAAATCAAGTGCAGTTTTCTGGATACTGAGCAGGTCTGCCTTGTTCTGCCTTGTTTCAAGATGTTTTTTACTTGTACAACAAAAACTCCTAAAACCAGTGAAACTGCCCCGGAAACAAGTGGGATTATCTCATCCTACTGGCAGAATGTTTCACTTTTTTAAACAAAAGCAGCATTTTAACACTGGACATGAGTCTAAATGACTTAAGATGAAGGTTTTCTGCAGTCTGGCTGACATATATGACCCCAAAAACAGATTGTGAAAGCAGAGGCGCGAAGAATCAAAATGAGAGGAGGAAAGAGAAAGAAGTCAAAGAGAGTGTGAGGCTCGCCTTGTTGTACCATCTGTTTGAAATGTTTCCCGTCCTGTTTCCTCAAAACACGTGTCCTCCACCCTGACATGTCCTCCACCCTGAGTATCAGTGCCTCCCCTCAGGCAGACGGGACAGGGTTCCCCAAAGCAGCCACCACCATTTCACACATGCCTTTGTCTCCAGTCCATTAAAGCCCTGGGATGAGTACGTGTGTGTATGTGTATGTGTGTATGCTGTCCTTCTTGACATTGATTGACTCCTTGTTACTGTTATATATACATTACACCATGTGTGCATGTACTGTACATGTGCCATTGATCAGCGTATGTTTTTCTATGATTTTATACTGCAGACACAGTGATGTCTAAGGCAAACTTCCCACTGGGACAAAAAAGTCTATCTTACCTCATTGCATCTTATGTTATGCTATCTTATCTCATACTGAGTTGATGGGAAAAAGAAAAAGAAAATACCTAAGCTAGCCTTCAAAAAATAATAATAAAATCCATACTTGAACATTGTTCCCTAACTCATGAAAGAGATGCTAATCAGTATAATCTGCTTAGGCATTGAAAATGAGACGAAACAAAATGAAAATAGAAGAAAAAAGCTCATCACATTTTGTAATAGTTCTGGTTGAAAGTGCTGTACATAACTGTACGTAACCTGTGTGTGCGTCAGAGAGGGAGAGGGACCGACTGAAAGGGAGAGAGCTGTGTATTTATGTTGAAGTTACATAAACATATTTCTTTGTGTTAGTACAAAAGGCTAAATGATTTGTCAGTATGACTAAATCATTGTTTGTGATGGGCTGTTGCCTGGTCCAGGATGTTAAAGTGTCAACGAGGCTCTTGGACAGCCTGTTTGTCAATTGTCATAAAAGTGGGCTCTTCATGCAAAGATGTGTGTGTGTGTGTGTGCGTGTGTGTGTGTGTGGCTGTGTTCAACAATGCCAGCAGGTCCTCTCCAGCATTAGCAGCACAGAACACTGTTCAGTATAAAGAGCTGCACAACGAGCTACTGAAAACAATTCACATGAAACTGTAGCCCAGGACATTTTGTGGTGTAACAGTGTTTCCAAGTTCTTGTTTGGTCACACTACATTTTGGGGATTTTGCTGATTTTTATCTAGAGATTCACGAACACCGCAACAGTGGAATGAGATTAAATTCCCAAATTGCCAACACTAACAGCAGCCAATACTAAAGAATGTGCCTGCTTACATACTAACCTATTATATTGCTAACTTTACATAATCATCCACAGATTAAACCCACTTTCATCAATGGAGTCCAACAAGCAGAGTGCTAAACCTAAATTATACATTGCAATGAGGCAAAAGGGTGTTGTTTAATTATGTAATCTAATGTGGTAAAATGGCATAACTCACCCTCAGGAAGTCACGCCACTTTGCAAGCAAACAGGACACCACAGGGCTTAAAACAAATATTGCACCAAATGCTTCCACAAACAATATGCAATGAAAAATATGAAAAATAGTAAAAAGTATATAAAACAATCCTACAGTGCACATATGTCAAAATCAAGGCCTGTGGGCTCACTCAGGCCTGTGGCACGATTACAGCTCGCTAGCTAGCAAGCCAAAAGCAAAGTCGAAACGAAAAGAGCGCTGTGAACCAAACTGTTCACACACTTGCCGATGTAATTTGTGTTGCTGGAGGATTCCACTAGAGGGCACTCAGACTGCGTCCGGTCTAGTCATGATGCTCAGACCAGGATATGAATTTCCAGATTTACAAAAACATGGCAACTCTTGAGGAGGTTACTATTTTGTTAGTTTGTTGAAGTTGATATTTAAGATGTGGGTGATTGCAGATTTGGTCTATTAACTTGTTTTTAAAACTTTTTTGTCATTGTTGTCACTGCCTGTTGACCTGCCTGCTGACCCCTGACCCTGTCACATCCTGTTACTGCTCCTACACTGCCCCTACTGTTCATGTGTGAATTGCATCTTGTGGAGGTGAAGCGTTAATTTCTGAGGACGCGCACAACTATCGCTCCAAAGTGACCAACTAACAGTCCAAACTGAAGCAAATTCTCCTCTGTTTGTATGAGTGGTTGTGTCTGTGTCTGCTACATGGATGTGGATACCATCTTTAGGTCGGGGCCGTGGCTCTGGCCCTGTGCACTGCTGTCCCCGGCCCTGCTCCTCCTGCTGTCCCTGGCCCTGCTCCCCCTGTTGGCCTCGCTTACTCCTGTGCCTTCCACGGCCATTAGCTGAGCTGCATTAATGCATTTATGCACGTTATGCACTTCTTTGCCTTGGTCTCCACCCTCATCGACATCATCGCATGCATGCCCTGTGCGAGCGTGGCTATCTTTCTCTCATCCCGTGTGTTGTCCTCCTCATCGTTGTCATCCCCCTGGTCTTGGCTGCCACGGCTGCTTTGTGGCCAGTCACCGTCCTGTGCGTGTCTGCTGGGCTCTAAATAAACCTGAACTTGAACTTGACACTCCAAGTGTCCATCATGTGCACGCAAACGTGTTATTAAAAGCAGGTATATCTCAGGCTTAGGGGATAATCCATGACGAGTTCGTCTTCTATCGTAAAATAATGACCGTGAAGGCAGAGAGCTCCACAACGTGTAGCAGAGGGGGCTGTTACTGTGAGAGAGCCTCACTAAGCTTAAAGCGAGAAGGCGGTGAGCTCTCCCTCTTCTGTGCTGGATTCCTCTCTGCATGTTTGCTTAACATCGCCGCAAATCATCGAGTCTACAAAGAAGCCCTTGCTGATAAATTGTTAGTTGATGTCGTTGAAACCTGACAGCTAACACTTCTGTTTCAGATCGCTGAATTGCACAGCTACAATGGTATCAGTGCTGACAGTGGCTGGAATATCTCAGCAATGTCAGTGGTGCATTTTTGGCAAGTTCGCCTCAGAATAACAAACACTCAAACAACAAAACAGCCCCAGAAACACAATGTAAAATTGCCACTTCAGTTCAAGTCCAGTCCAGTAAACAGTGTTTATGTGTTTTAGGATGGAGTTTTCAGCAAATGAGAATACTTGAAACAAAATTTCAATAATTAAATAATTGAAATAACTGAAAAGTGGTTAGAGGTCAGAGGTTAGACAGCAGCATTGGGACTGACTGGGAAAGAAGAGGCCAGTAATTATTAACTCAATAATTAAGTCAACAATTATGGTAAAGTTGCTCTTAAGCAAGGCATAATGTAGGCCATTTTGAACTTTGACCCACATTTTCCATCTTTATCCATCACAGTGATCAGCTCTGAACAAATTGAATGCAAACGTGTTTTCTGCCGTGGTTGTTTCATGGGCATTTTCGTTACTTAACCATTAACAGAATCTTTACACACCTTTACTAAACTGTGTCAGTTGCCTAATCCTAATCTGTATTTAAACTTCTTGTTTAAGTGCAGTGATAAGTTATTCGGCTGGCCGTGTGTATGTATGGTCTGAATCAGGTCCCTCACATATCTGCATATCTGTCTGTCCATAAGCACTGCAAAAAACAAACAAACAAACAAACAAAAAAAAGACAGTTTTCTGGTCTTGGACAAACAGAAAATGAAATATGCACGTCTCATTACAGAGTACGTGCCAGTATGCCAGCATTGATCTTTGGAGAGGCCTTTGGCCCAGTACAACTGTCTTGCCACACACGCAAATAATCTAAATGTTAGTAGGACTATAGAGCAGCAACTGACAAGATTTTGGCCAGAACTGATGATGAAGAAAAATAGGGTCCAAGTTGAAAATGGTCACTCTTGTGCTTTAAATATCTCAGCTGCACCAGTAGAAAAGTAATGACTGCTGCTGCACTGAGTTGTTCCCAGCTGTGAATATGTACAGCAAAATCAATGTGAAATAGGGTGGTACTAAAAAAAATAATAATTCAGAAAAGCTTTCCTGGTAAATAAACATTTAAAATGTAGGTTTCCCCCAGGGCGCTAAGTGCAGTTGAGCTGTCAGTGATCTGCAGACATGTGATACAAACTACAAGCCCTTACTTGCCCTCTGATAGGCCACTGTCTTGCTGTGATGTCATCAGGGCTTGCATATAAGAGGGGTGTCTGCCTAAGCTGCTTCAAAAGGGCAAGTGTGGTGGAGGGCTAAAAGAGTGTGTTTACATGTGAGAGTGTGCGAGAAGAGAGAGAGTGTGTGTGCATTTCACACACCAGACACGGAAACCAGACCTCCAAACTCAGCAAAACAGCAAGAGGACCATAAGCTGCTGCCAAGAACTCTATAATGATACTTTGTGTTGTGGATTTAAAAGTGTCTGGATTATCAAATCACTGGATTATAACAGACAGGACCTGGAGGTAAGAAAACTAATGGCATGTGTCAATCTGCTTCACACTCCAACAACAACATATGTTTCCCGCATGCTCTGTCTTATGGTGTGTATTGTGTAAATTTTGATTGTGTCTGTGTAGTCCTGTTTTATAGAGTGAGTTTACAAGGCAGGACTCAGCCCAATAAAAATAAGGGGAATTGGGAAATGTTTCAAGATTATTGGAACCAGGCTTAGGTTATATGATTTACTTTGCTGATAACTGAGGTCCAATGGTAAATTTGAACATTTGCATTGCGATTAGAATCAGAGTGAGTTTCACACATTTCCATGTACATTCATGTGCATTTCCATGAATTTTGCAGACAACATACAAACTAATTTGAAAAAAAAATCTCCATAAAATATCTTTGAAAGCATAAACATGTTTAAACACAAGATACAATTGATTCTGGTTGCTTTAGACTGACAAAAGATCACTTGGCACCAAGAGAGCAAAAAGCAGATTATTCCAGAGGCAGAGTGTTTCCCTGATTAAATCCATAACCCACACCAGATTTCATCCTGAATGTATATGGTTTATTTTATTGAGACAGCATTATGTTTTATGACACAGTTCTCAGTGTGACTAAAAGTGTTTAAATATTCTGTTTTACACAAAGACTAACAAAAAGCTAAACATCTCTCCTCTCTCTCAGCTGTGTCTACTTCATCGTTTATTTTATTAAGCAGTCAGTGCAAGCACTGGGTGTTCTCTGTGTGTGCATGTGTTTGTGTGTGTGCATGTTTGTATGGATGTGTATATGTGTCTGTCGATTTGTGTGTGCATGCAAGGTGCGTGCATGTGTGTGTTTAAGTGCTTAGTCATCACCACCAAATACCTCTCTCTAAATATTGAGATATCAGCAGCTCAGTAAATCCCTTTTGTTTGATTATCAGCCTCAGAGTGATGGTTAAGTGTTTTTTTACGTGTGTGTCACTGTTTAAATGGCACCAGCAGAAAGCACAGCAGAGCAAGCAGATACTATTTCACAAGCTTGAGCATGGATTGGGGCAGATTATTGATTTATTCGGCAGTGAATAATCACAAGGCAGCACACGAAGCAAACAGGTGGCAGGTCGGAGGCAGCTCAGATAAATAATTAGCTAATCGATGGTCATTATTAGGCATAAGTGAAGCCAGGTTTCTTCCCTCAATTTGGCAGGAAGAAATGACAGCATGGGAGCTTCATTAATGCAATGTGCACACGCAATGCAGCAAAATCCTATGTAGATACAATCCCTGTTTGAGACATATGTTGACACCACGGGGACAGGGAGCTCAGAGCAGGTAGAGTATCCAGCTGTAATGCCAGTGGAATCCCTGCTGCTGAAACGAACTCAAACAGAAGTGAGTTTGAAAGAACTTCTGTCACATCATCATGCAGACCGCTGAACTTTACACAGAACCCACGCTTGCCACAAAGGACATATGGCTTCCTCTGTGAAACAGGAACTCAACTCAACTCAGATAAACATAAACAACAACAAAACCCAAGAAGCCAACCTCTCCTGTGAGACAGCAGTAACATGACCTACTTGTCTCGTGCCAAGACAGATTTATAAGCGGGCATGGCACAAGCTCTAGTCCTCACTGGAAAATATTACAAAGTATAAAATATTAAATGAGTTTCTTCAACCAGCCATTTTTTATAGCGCCTGATTCCTGCCACTGCCACCAAAGCACATTCATCTTCCCTCAACATCATGCCTTAAGGTGCTCACACATGATGAACGATCTGAGCTGGGCTCCCCGCTCAGTTGGGTGCAGAGTCAGTGTCGTCTGTCAGTTAGCTTGGCTATTAGCAATACAGGAAATAAACCTGGTAGCACCGACTGCCTGCTGACGACCTCCATGCATTGCTTTTTTTTGGTAGAAAGTTGTGATGTGACACATTCAGTTTAGGCTGTTGATATCTTGAATGTGACTTGACGTGCTTTGAAATGTTGCCAGTGAGCAGGTCAAATTTCAAATATTGTGAACTTTGAGTGCAGCCCAAAGTGGAAAATCTGAGCTATGTGTGCTGCTGAAGGGTCGGACGACCCTGCTCTCTCCATAGGAAAACAATAGCACAGGCAGTGCAGAGTAGCTTTACTGTTGGTGTGTTATCCTTTATTCCAGCTTTCCTCTTTGCTCTGGACCAATAATGAACATTTTAATACACTTGCACTTGCAGGGTCCTCGGATGAAGCGCTTGTGGTGAGAAGATATGCATGAGTGAAACATCACTGACTTCAGAACAAAACGATCAAAACGCTGTGGTTGCACAGTGTTGTTCTAACAAGCAATAACGTATTTTATTCATGCATTGCCTTGTATAGACAGAAAATGAGCGACACCTGATCTGTGGATGTACAGCGCAGCTGACGCGATGTGTCTTTGACATCAACCATACAGGGACAGCTTTGCCAGTAATAATCTGTCATGAGCACTCAAACCAGCTTCATCCACTGAAGACGTCTCAAAATGTTCCCATGGCTTTTGCAAAGGATATCACAGAAGAAGATCTCACCACATACTTGAAGAGCAACGTCAAACCACTACAGGCCTCATAGCTTGCCAGCTGTCAGTTTGAAACCAAAATATCAATAACAGAATAATCTTTGACAGCATTTTCAATAATATAGTGCTCTTTGGCACATTTGTGGACAATGTTGTTCAACGTAAACACACTGATGTTGTAAAGTTGTTGGCTATTCTTTCACTTTAAATATATCCATCTTATTATATGGCAGCTACACGTGGCAGAACTTGTAGTAGAATATCTGATTTAATTTCTGCCTTTGCATTTGCTGATTGCATTGTGTGATGGTACAGTATGTGCTTTGCCCCTCAGTTGGAAATTATTTATATTTGTTCATACATTCATTTCTACAATATGCTGTTTGACGCCTGTCATTACGGTGATTTCATGACTGCAGTCTTTTTCAAAAGTCTTTGTTACACTGTTCAGTGATTATCCACCTGGCAGTCTCAGTCCAAATTAGGCTCACCTGTGCAGCAGGTATAGCCACGCCCCTTATAGTAATTTTAAACAGGCCTTGCAAGTAAATCAATGGTTTACCAATCAATGGTAAAATGGGAGAAACATCTTAGTACACACAGTTGGCACAACCAGTCCAGGTCCTGATTAACCTGCAGCACAGCTCCTACTGCTCACTGCGACCGGTGAGATAACATCACTCTCTGCAAAGAACTGTTTTCACAAGGAGTTTTGAAAATGCCCTCAGGTCATTAAATCTCTGAGAGAGGGTTTTAAGAGATGCAGACATCAGCCTGGTTCATACTAGGACTGTCTGATTTTCAATGCAAAATCTTAATCATGGAATTCCTGCCATAGAAAACTTGGCTAACTAATCAACGTAAGTAATTCCAGGATTTAGTCGAATAACAAGCTAATAATAACAATGCTCGCAATAATGAAATAATAATAGTTTATCTCTTAATTTGAACTCTCACAAGTTGTATTGGCAGGAGAAGAGAATAGGTGTTGCCAAAGAATTTGCAATAAAATATGGTCATGCATATGGATAGGCAACAATGAAACACTGATCGCGTGGATGTTAAATCATGAAATTTTGTTATTTTTGAACTATGTTAACCTTTCATATTTCTCTTTTGTTCTCTTTTCTCTTATGATTTTCAAGATTTTAAACATGTTCAGCTGAGGTACTGAGTTATATTATGTGTTCTGACTGCAGGTCATGGAGAATGTGAGTGCTGTGTCAGTGCTGGCTAACCAATCACAGCAGACCATCTCCTCCCTCTCCTCTAATCTGTCAGCGGAGTACAGTGATGCACACCTAGTGCTGCTAGGCACTGCCATGGCCATTCTGGTGTTGGCCATAGTCTTCGGTAATTGTTAAACAACTTTCATTAGCAATTAAGTGGTTATACATGGATTGACTGACTGACTTGATCAATCAGCTGGCTGCCTGACTGAATGATTGATTAATTGATTAGTTGATTAAAATTGCAATCCTGTTTTATTAGATTTGCTGTAGTCTTCTGAATGCTATTGACAGTTTCAGTTACATTACAACTAACACAGCTTTTCTGTTGTCAAGGCAACGTGTTGGTCATCACCGCCATCCTGCGGTTTCAGCGACTCCAGACCGTCACCAACCTTTTCATCACCTCACTGGCCGCTGCTGACCTCATCATGGGCGTGGTTGTGGTCCCCTTCGGCTCCACCTACATCCTGCTGGGTGCCTGGCAGTTTGGAAGCCTCATGTGTGAGCTGTGGATAGCAGCTGACGTGTTGTGTGTGACAGCCAGCATCGAGACGCTGTGTGTGATTGCTCTGGACCGTTACCTCGCCATCACCTCGCCGCTCCGCTACCCAACACTGCTCACCAAGTATGAGAGAGCCATTTGGCGGTAGCTTTGTGTTTTCAAGTAGCCAAGCATATGTCAGTAAAATCATCCTAATGGAAGCTATTTAAAATTCTTGATCCATGCTATTTCCAAAAGATGAATAGCATACTTTAAAGATTAACAGCAAAATTAATCACCGATAAAGAGTGGATCATGCATTTTTAGAGATATTAAATGATGAACTAAAGGTGCTGCTTTTTTTTCTCTCTTTTCAAAATGGATCCATTGCATTTGGGAAATGAAGTGTTCTAATAGGAGTCTTGTACAAAACCTTTTAAACATTTTTTCAGATCATTAGGTTTAGGATTTATTCAAGTCATGAGAGGAGGACCTTTAATTAATCATCTCATGCCTTGGTGCTATTCTCCTTAAAGAGCACCTTCATCATGAAGTTTTTAAGCAGGCACAATTTTAATTCACATTTTAATTTCTCTTATTTGTACTCTTCTTTACTCCTGCTGCTGAACAGGTGTCGGGCCTTCGGGGTGGTCCTTGGTGTTTGGGCCGTGGCCTTCCTCATCTCCTTTCTGCCCATCCACATGGAGTGGTGGGTTTCTGATGAGGAAGAGGCCATCCGCTGCTCGGAAGATCCATACTGCTGCGATTTCAACACCAATGTGGCGTACGCTGTGTTTTCCTCAATGGTGTCGTTCTACTTCCCACTGGTGGTGATGGTTTTCCTGTACACCCGGGTGTTTCAGGAGGCCCGAAAACAGCTGGAGAAGATCAGAGGGAGGGAGAGGCACTTTTATCACTTACATTGCACCACACAGCTATCCAATCCCAGTGACAGCCCTACAATGGATTCACTTAGGACTGGAGCTGTGGTGGGAGGACAACGGGGAGAGGAGAGGCTAAATATGCAGAACAAAGGAGGCAGCGGATGGGAAGAAGGAGAGGCAGAAAAGGAAGGAGGAATCCGAAAGAATAGACAGAATGGAAAAGCAAAGAGCAAACAAAATGAAGGAGAGAACCGAGAGAAGACAGAAAAAGGAGAAGGTAAACACTCTGCAACAAAGCGTCATAAATTCTGTCTAAAGGAGCACAAGGCTGTGAAAACTCTGGGTATCATTATGGGAACCTTCACACTGTGCTGGCTGCCATTCTTCATCCTCAACATCCTGATGACCTTCCTCAGCCTGGGTGATGTGAAGCTGCTGTTCAGACTCCTCAACTGGCTGGGCTACTCCAACTCAGCCTTCAACCCGCTCATCTACTGCCGCAGCCCTGACTTCAGGCATGCCTTTCAGGAGATACTCTGTCTGAGGGCCGATGGGCACTGGGGAGGGAGGAGACGATGGGGTTGGTGGGGATGGAGTATCATCCACTGCAAGGAGAGGAAGGGTGTGAAGGGAGTTCGTGGGCTGGATGCTCACCAGAGGTGGAGGTGGAAGGGCAGTCTGGAAGGCTCTCCCCGACACAACTCGCTCACCCTGGCTCCTGCCAATCCACTGTCCGAGGAGCGGGTTTTAGAAGTAGCTCCGGGCTCTCTGACTGACTGGCAAGGCAATAGCTCCACCAGCGGAAGCTGTGAGGAAACCCTGGCCTCTATTGTTTGACCAATTAGAATAATAGAATGTAATAAATACCACTGGATACCAGATAGGTGACATTATAATGGAATGTGTGTTACTTGGATTGCTACTGGAACTACCTAAGAAGTAGCAATAGAAGGAAAATGTCACAATGGAGACATGCATGTTTATCCAATGCATTACACCACAGTCACAACTGTCACCTCTACAATGGAAGCTTTCAGGTAGTCAATAAGTGTTCTGATGAAATAACGGGGAAAGCTGTATTCAAAATATGATGCACATTCCAAAACTTGCTTTGATTGCATGCAGTCGAGAAGAAACATCCAAAAAGTGGGTGTTCATCTTGAAGTGAAAAGCTTGCTGGTTCAGCAGGCTGGGTATAAACAAAAAAAGTAACATGCTGCCCTTCTTTATCAGCTACAGTTTAAGTGCCCTTGAGCAGCACATTTGACCCCAAACACTTTGCTACTGACTGTGTTGATGGATACTGATGAAAAAGAGCTGTGCTTTTAATCGAGTGTGTTTTGGCACTGGTACAGACTTGGTTTTAACATCTGTTTCGGGTGATCTGATCATATATGGTCAACTGAGACAGATTGCTCTTCACACATGGCATTATTTGTGTCAAAGGCATCTCCAGCGATGACTTGTGACCGGATTTTTGACTGACCTCAGATTTTACAGAAATACTTCTTCCCTTTATTTTCTTACTTTGATTCCTCTGTACCTTACTTCAACTCCCTCCTGTCCTTTCGTACTCCACACTTCTACTGAATATTCCATGTCGTCACATTCTTCCGAATTCTCTGACCCATCCACCTGCTCCAGTTTTTCTTCTCTCCTATTTCTCTCTCTTTTTTGATTGCCTGACAAAGACACCATCATCTGCAAAAACTTAATTCAAATCAGAATTTCATGTCAGCACATGCTCTTTCCTTCCACATAAGCAACTAGGCGACCTAGATGATCCATGCTGTTGGGGATTCATTAGGACACATTAGCATTCATACTATAATTGGCATCTCCAAGACACATTGCACCCGGTTCAGACCTGCACTTAGTGCTGTCCACTTCTCATTGGATCACCCAAGACGGATGGTAAAGCAAAGTCCAAACGCGGCCATTATCATCCATAATACTCATTCACAATCGATCCCAACTGGTCAGAGACACTCAAGGACACTTTAAAGGAATATGCCAACACTTTAGGCAAAATACAATTTTTTCCCAGACTGTACCCAGACTGAGACAAGAAACCTCACGGCAACTCCGAAGACTTTGGTCCTAAGGAAAAACAAACAAACAAACAAACATTAACACTAACCTTTGCAGTGCTAATATTATTTGAGCTCCAGTGAGCAAGATCCACATCTAAACAAAGGAGTACAGTTTACATCTCTATTAAAGAAGGGGGAAAAAATGTAGATTCCTGTGATACGTTGTCCCCATGGCTAAAAGTCTTATTTCAAAAGGCCTCAGATGAAACTTGCCTATAATAACCTCAGAAAATCAGCATCAGTCTTTCTGTCTCCTGGTCTATTCCCTCTTGATAAACATCACAGCTGCTCCAAAATATTGTACTAGACTAGTATATTTGTGTACCAGATAAACACCTAAGGCCCAAACTTGTGACTGTCACAACAGCTGTTTCTTTTAGTTTTCTCCTTTCCTTTATCATCTGCTACTATTTTCCCCTCTCTCTCACTAAACACCACCATTCATTACTCTTTCTTTTTATGCTGTCTGTTTTAGCTCTGTTTCAGTGAAAACATTGTGACCTGTCGAACCAAGCTGGGCAGAAACAATTTTCCTGTCATGGGATGACTGTAATCTGATACCAGAAAACAGTGTGTTACACTTACTGTAAAAACAGATATTTTAAAGAAAGAAGCATTTTCTTTTTTATTTCTCAAACACCCAAATGAAGGTATTTAGAAAGTGAGATGAAAGAAAATAAAGTCAAAAATTCAGCTCAGATTCATTTAAAAAGATGACCTAAAATCGGATTGCATTAGCCTGTGGTATTTATGGATTGAATATTCAAAGTATTACGTAACTGATTTGAATTTGAAGGAGGTGATTGCAAAGATTGCATGTTGAAAGTAACCTCCCCAGTCCTGCTATTAAATGTTCAAATTCTTTATTTGTAAGTTGTTTAAATCACTCCTGATGTATCAGCCTGAACAAGGTACAGGGGGTCAGTAATTTCTGGTTGTTTACTTGTGTACTGGTGATTGAGTTTGTCTGCCTGCCTGCCTGCCTGTGTATTTGTATGTGTGTGTGTGTGTGTTTGTGCGTGATGTCACCATTTTAACAGGAACAGGAAGCTCACGCTGTCTTCAG
>OMLB01003120.1:21166-39158 GCA_900302555.1 Myripristis jacobus
CAGATTAGGAATGCACCAGTAAACACAGATACATAGCCTGGGTTGTTAGATTTTCTGCAGGTCTTTATGTGTGTGTGTGTGTGTGTGTGTGTGTGTGTGTGTGTGTGTGTGTGTGTGTGTAAGGGAGAGAGAGAAAGAGGTTTTGACGAGTGGTGACAGGTGCAGGCGGTCACAGCAGCTATAATCAGCTTCTACTGAGGAAATACAATCAGCTATACTGTGTACACATACACACTCACACATACACACACACACACTCACACATACATACACACAAATACACACACACACACACACACACACACACACACACACACACACACACACACGAAGGAAGCATGCTATTCATGGTGAATGGTATTTCACTTTGTCCTACTGTACCACAGTATAATGTACATCACAGACTCTTGGCCACAGGGAATGTGTATCCTCATGCGTACACAACTGTTTATATTCAAACGGTGTTGTGAAAATTATCAACGTTCTTCCTCAAATGCACCCCCATTTTTTCCCTGAGATGATATTATCAAAACAACACAAAGTGTTTGCACATTGGCTTTATGGACAGAGTGTATAATAGCACTTGTTTATATTAATTGGAGCTGAGATTTCAATTTGCACTGACAGATTACTAAGAGTTTAAATCAGCTCCAGACCCATTGTTACGCTCTGTGCACTGACCTGTTTATGGACTGCAGAAAAGAAATCCTCCATGTGGTTTCATTACATCACATCATATTATTGTTAGGTATTTTACAACCAGTGTTTGGAAGTATCTGTATTTTTTTAAACCGAGAACACTGACATTCAGACTACAATTTCTCTGCAACAGGATTTGCATAATTTATAATGAAGGGCTTTATGTCATCTTAGCGGGTCTGTTATGTAACGTTGCATTTGGCCTATGTTAATGGATTTTTATGAGGCTGATAGGCTGAGCTACCTTTAAATACTATGATTCAAACACATGGAAACTCACACTCTCTCTATTTAATATTAGCTTTGACCGGCAGCTCTATGGCTCGCTCTGTCAGTCAGTTGGTTTGATTAAAAGGGAATGCAGCAAGGGCAGTGGCTTACTGCAAAAAGGCATGAAACTTCCAAATGGATTCACAGACTTGCACAGAATTTTGTGGAAAGGTTGGTCATGAGCCACAGGACAGCTGATTAACTGTTCATGCCAACTGGCAAAAAGGGGGTGTGGCAGTGGGAGTGGCGTATAATGAAAAGGCACATAACTTTTAAACGGATTCACATAATATAGCCAAACTTTGTAGAAAGACACACACAGACAGAAAAAACAGTCATACTCATACACATACAGACACTTCACTGGTGACAGTGTGCCCCGACCCCTAGACTTATTTAGCCTTTATTCAACCAGGTCGATCCCATTGAGACACAAAGATCTCTTTTCCAAGGGATGCCTGGCCAAGAAAGCAGCTTTACACATCAAGTTACAGCAGGACAACACAGAATCAAACAACAATAAAATAGACAAAATACAATCTGGCCACATCATAGAGTTAATATGGGGCTTTCATGAGCAGGAACAAGAACGATATGAGGCAGATACTAAGTCGCTCATGGGGTGTTTAAATGTTCCAAGGTCCTTTATAACTTATGCACTGTTTGTTGTAGACTCTTGTAGGAGGCAGCATTGGACTAAGCTGAGCTTCCTTGTTCCGTGTTTGTTTTTTTGGTGGTCCTCGAGTTCATTGGTCCATAAAGCTTTTCCCACCCTTTTTTCCATCTTAACCCATGATGCTGAAATTTGCCATGGAGGTCCAGCGTGTGTGAGGTTGTGTGTGTGTGAATGCATGCACATGTGGATGCATGTGTGTACATTGTGGCAGGTATTGGGAATTCACATTTGTTTCTCCCTGCATTGCATCCCTGCCTTTTGTCTTTTGAGTAAGTGCACGTGAGAAACTCTGATGATTTTGCATCCTGGCACCTTCCTCTTTCACGCCGTCAGTGCCTCTCGTCACATCGCTGTCAAACATTTGGCTGGGTGTGTCTCTGTTTGGTCCTGTTATGAAATGTTAACTGGTATTACAAAGTATTACAACAGGCCATTATAAATATCCTGTGTGGTCACAAAAACACACCAATACAATGAACTCACACCAATGGTATCATGCACACATACACACACACACGCACACACACACACAACAAACACACACTGTTGACTGACAGATGTAAGGTAATCCCTGTAGATCATAACATAGGCCCTCTTGGCTCTGTCAGGCTTCTGTGACACACACACACACACACACACACACACACACACACTCACGCACACAGCCTGGACACTGCGTATTCATCTTAACATTCATTTAGAGACCTTAGCATGAATATAGTGTCATGAGGGCAGAAAGGCTTAGAATGATTGCATATGTTTGTGACTGTTTATGTCTATGCTATACGTTCTTGGTTAGGTGTAAAAAATGTACACAATGTTTCTGAGTCTTTCTGCCTTCCATATTCGTAATATGTATTGCAATTGTGCATGTGTGCGTATGTACTGCATACACATCCCTGCACATCCCAGCCTCTGTGGATGCCTGTGTGTGGGTGTGGGTGTGTGTATGAGTGTGTGTGTGTGTTGTGCCAAGTAAATCTTGTGATCATTGAGAGTTTATAGATTGTTGGCTCACGCTAGTCCCTGAACTATGGCTGACCCAGTGTCTCCTGCCAAAAGTTTTACAGAAAAAAAAAATACAGGAAAAGAGAGACAGAAACAGGAAGAGAGTGGTCACACATGCATATTCTGTCTGTCTGTGTCACTCACAAACGCATACTATAACCCTGGTGCAACAGCTGTTTAATAATCGGTGCTCCCCAACAGAAAGTGTGTTCTGAAATGAAACTCAAAACATAAACACACACACACACACACACAGGTGATGTGGTGTTTTGTAGATCCTAGACACAGTGATAATCCCTCTCAAGTTTTAAATTTACACAGTTACTCTTTATCGCTAGCTGCAGTATTTACATTTCTAAACATGGCACTGGTCTGTGGCTCAGTCAGTCATAAGGAGGAGATGGAGATGGTGAGCAGCAGTGAGGTTAAAGACCAGTTCAGACTGCGATCGTGCCCCACTGACACAGGCAGCACTAGAGTTTCACTGCCACTATATATAGAGAGGTATGAAGGTTTATACCAGAGTTCATCTGAAGCAGCTTTCTTCCTCTCTCCGTATTCAGTGCGCGCTGGCATGCAGATACATACATGTGCAAAAGTGCCTGTGCATATGTACATGTCAGTGAGTGCATGCATGTGTGTATAGCTACAGTGGATGTGCATGCGAGTGGGCCAGTTCTCTCCCACTGCACTGGATCGCTGTTTGAACAGAGACATTACATAACGTTCCTGTGTCCTTGGGTGCCTGGGTGGAGGCATCTGAGAGCTGAGTGTCCTCCCCAGAACCAGGGACATAAATTGAAGAGAGAGAGAGAGAGAGAGAGAGAAGGGGGGAGAGGGTGACAGAGAGAGTTAGAGAGAGAGGAGTAAATGAAAGAGAAAATAAGGCAGACAAGCAGACTAGAAAAGCAGGGTATCAGAGAAACCTATAAACCTATAAAAGGAGGAAAGGACATGATATCACTGCACAGTGCATGAAGCCAAATTGGTGCCACGTGTAGAAACTTTCAGTTCACACGGTGGTGGGAAGGCTTGCCACCCCTCTGTTTATAAGCTAGCTGAACAGATTTTTACCCCAGATGGGTGTCAGAATTGTTACATTGTTAACTAGCTCGAATTTGATATATTGGTTTAATATCTGCGTCGGGCTGCCGCCTGTCGCAGGCTTTAGTTGTGTGTTTAGTTGTGTGTATGTGTCTGAAGCTAATCTCACATACTACTGGGCCTATCAGCCTAATATTTTTTGTGTATAGCTATGAGTGCATAATCAAGGACCTGTCATGGCTGTGGTGATTTGAAGCCTTTGACAAACACGTTTTATACTGAGTGCTCACTCCTCACTCCTCTCAAACAGCAGACCGGGGCTGCAAGTGATTTTTTTCTCCCATTTCTTTCCCCTAGGGACAACCAGTCATGCCTTGTTTCCACAGATTCCAACGCAGTTACAATCGTGTCTTCTTGTCAGAGATTCAAATATTAATGTCTGTGCTGGGACATGTTAGCTGGCAGATTCTTTTGTTGGTATTTTCACTGAAATTGCCATTTTACATCGCTGGTCTTTTGGAATTGTTCCAGTCCAGTTCCAAATGTTCCAGTTCCAGCAAGACAATTGTGGTTTGTATTCATTCAAACACACATTACAGCATTATGGTCGTGCAGAGACCACAGTGGTAGAAGAAAAAAAAAAATTCATTGTACATGCAACAGTCCTCTCTACACCACCACACTAACATGCATACCTGCGTGCCACACTACTTTTGGTTGTGTTCGGCTCCAGAAAACTGCAGACCAACATCTTTTTCAAACACAGCAAACAGAGCAATAAGAACGACCTGCTTTGTAGGAACGCGCAAGATTTGTCTCCATGGAGCCTGACTGTGCCTTCATATCGTACTCTGCATATTGTCACCCCTTCATTGCACGACTCTCATGCAAACACACTGCACACAGCCTGCCCTGCAGTTCATGTCTGCCATCCACATGTCCCACACACGCCTTATGGTGGTCTGCACTCTTCTAGTTTAAATTTATTTTTGGATGAGGCTAACATTAGCATTGTGTCATTGGCATTAGCAAGAACTGACTTTATGCAGAGCTACATGCAGCTACTGGAAGGATGTTTTACAGTACTCTGCATTATGTAAATTGTGTGTTTCTCATATCGTCAAATCTCCCTCCTGTTTAAAGTTCAAACATCGTTTGTATAGTGGTTTAAAGTGGGATTTTCAGTCCCATTGACTTCAATACTAATGGCACCAATTGCAAACTTGGAATGCTCTCGCTATAGTGTAATGTCCTTTCCTTCTGTGATATGCTGACAGATATAATGCAGTTAAGGCTGATATGATCAATAATACAGAAATGAAAACGATGATGCAGTGCTGAGTAAAAAGGTGAGTAATCTGTCGCTTCAAGTCCACAATCATCTTAAAGCAAACAACCAACAATACAAAACTGGTTATCCTTTATGTTTGATTTTTTTTTCCTCATATATGGCATATATGACCATATTAATATCCATATATTGGAAATATTAGAAATTGGTACATTTTTATACATGTACATATGGCTAACATTATTTGCAAACATATGCATCCCTCCCATTGTTTTCATATTTGCATATACACAAGTTGCACACACACATTCAGCATGTATGGGCCACGCTTACCACCATATCCAGAGGGGGCAAGGGTGGATATTCCAGTTCCTTTTTTGGGGGGACAGAAAAGAGACAGAAAAACCTCAGCAATTCTTGGAAGGGACACCAAAAATGAAGCCCAAAGCACCCCTTATTTGCCACATTTTCACCATCACCATCAGCAGTCTGCTACTGTTTGCCACCCATGAAACGTGACACTGTCAGTGCATCACCAAAACCACAGAACCAAAAGCCGAAGGAGAGCATAAATCTTATAATTATAATTACAATCCTTATAATTAAACAACATACCCACTATCAGAAACAAACACCTGACATTTGTAACAAAGCACAAAGTTGATAAATGTGTCTCATACACACACACACACACACACACACACACACACACAGAGACAAACGAGTCAAAATCAAAACAGGAAGGGCAGTGGACCAAACAACTATGGAGCGTGAAAGAGGGGTGCGTCAGTCTCTTTAAACTTGAAAACACAATGTTTTCCATCTATAATTGACATAAGTGCTTCCAAAATATGTTGTATGATGAATGTATGATCAGTTTTATTTCCAAATATTCTTTAGGGGGGGACAATTATCCCTTTTCCCAGGATTGAGGGGACACCTGGGATTTCCCCTCCCTTGAGAGGGAGTAGATATATACATGCCTGTATAAGGGATATTATGTTTAGTTCAATCATGACCATACAGGTAAAAAATGCAACTTTTCTCTCTATTAAAAAAGGCATATGGTCATGTGTTATATGTTACCCCATTAAGCATTTTTACATTTCTAAACGGTGTGTAAACAGTTAATAACTGCTTTCTGACACACTACAATGGTAAGCACATAAAAGGTTAACTTTATTGTTTAGAGCATGTTCATTACAGAGCATGTTTATTCACCACTACAATATAGTCTGTTATAAAGCTTTTTATTAAACTGTTAACACAATGTTTATAAATACTTCATTGAGAGGGGGTTAAAATAAATTGAAAATAAAATAGATTACAACAACATTTAATTATGTTCTCAGAAAAAACATTAATTTCTGTGTTTTTCCTTTTAAGGCACTACCTCCATTTGACATTAATTTAACACTGTTACACATTTCAGAGAGATTTGTTTCAAGTTGGTCTTCCACAAATAGAAAAATGTGTTTACAGTCCACTCCATCCATGGATAAAACGGCAGTGTAGATAGATTTGAAGACCAACAGAGAGCAAAATGCCGTGAGCGAACACCGGGGAGAGAAATGCCAAGCGAGGCCTGTGCTGCATAGCGATGAGTTCTGAACTGTAAGAGGTGCAGCAGCAGGTTTGTGTATTCCTTCATACCATGAGAGCTGTGAAACTCTCCAGCTGCCTCATAGAGACTGGACGTGAAGGTTGTACGACACAAGCACTACATAAACCCTAACATTGGCCATCACACCAAGAGGAGCCCCTCTTAACCTGTGGATGGTATTTGGGGCCCGACTGGAGAGCCAAACACTTCTCTGCTCAGGCTCCTCCATACCGTCTGTATAGATTAGATGACATTTCCATATATCCGCAGCAGGGAAAATATTCCACTGTACGTTGCTATAAGGGAAAAACACTTCTCAACCATAGCATGTATAAGAAAAAGTCACATATTTCTAAAGGAAACGGTAAATTAAACAGGTAAATTTCTACTGTCTAGCCCCAGATTTGTCAATCTATTTCATTATTTTATTTATTCTATATTCAGTTTATTTATTCCTTTGTTCCACTCCTGCTGTATCCTGCTGTTCCTGCTCCTGCTGTGGTTGCTGGGTGCCATCATGTGCTTAATACGGAGATGGAACCTGGTTCGAAGGCGATGTAGTCACAGTTTTGAATTGTGGCTTTTGGTTTCGGTAACACCGGAGTGGGGGCACTTAGGGCTTGAAGTTCTCAGACAACATGTCTGATTTCAGCCCTGTAACAATTTTCAATAAGGAGGATGTGGGTAAGGAGCCACCAAAGACTAACAGACATTCGTAAACTCAAAGGACTCCATGTGGCCCATGTCATTCTCCTCCTGCTGTTGTGCCAGCCTGCTGTCCAACTCATCCTGCTCTGCTGTTCCACTTACAAACCGTGTCAAATTAACTTACACGCATAACCAACACTGCTGCCAAACAGTGTGGGGAAGTAACTTGTTACATTTAACTAGTTACATGTAATTAAATTGCTAATAAATGTGATTGTAATCAGTTACAATTAATGAGAAAAATATGTAATTAAATTACAGTTACTAATCAAAATGTTGGTGATTGTAAAGGGGTTACA
Organism: Myripristis jacobus; assembly: GCA_900302555.1. Taxonomy (NCBI): domain Eukaryota; kingdom Metazoa; phylum Chordata; class Actinopteri; order Holocentriformes; family Holocentridae; genus Myripristis; species Myripristis jacobus. The sequence continues at coordinate 28,765 of OMLB01003120.1, forward strand.
CACAAATATATTTCCAATAAAAAGCTTATATGTAGAATATAATATTCATTCTGCTGCTTTGCATCTTTTTGCTGTGCAGGAACGTCAGCATATTTCCAGACAACACAAATCAACAAAGCTGTTGGGACAAATTTTGAGCGTTGCCCTTGATTGGTTCTCTTGTTTGAATTTGCACTGCCTCTTGTCTGACAATAGAATCAATATCCAATCAGTCAGTGTCAATGTCTAACCAACCTGAGTCTGTCATGCCTGGCTGTGACCAGCCGACTATGACAAAGTGGTTTGTTGTTCATCTGCTTTTGATTCGTTTTGGTAGTTGTGCTTAAAAATCAAAACAATCTGATCTTATTTCAAGTCATATTGAAGAACTTTTAATAAAAGTGTGACAGTCAGTGCTGAGTGTTGTTGTTAGGTTAACACTGCCTGGTTTTAATTTATGTTTTTAGGACTTTATAGCTTTATTGTTCCGTTTTAAAACTTTTATTAGAAAAGTAATCAAAAAGTAATCAAATGTAATATGTTAAATTACTTTGATGAAGTCATTAAAATAGTTGCATTACCTTTTCATTTTACAGGGTAACTAGTAATCTATAACCTACATTTCAAAAGTAATTTTCCCAGCACTGCAGCCAAGATGATAGATATTCCCACACCAGCCGCTCGGAGCTCAAATGTCGGGCCATGGCATGACGTCGTGTGCTGTTGTGTTGTACTTTTGATGTTAATGCTGCATGTTACTGTTGTGTGATGATGTAAAGTGTGTTTCTTCACACTTTTGAAACATCCCTGTGTTGAAAAAGAGGATTTGGTCATTCTTAAGTGAGTTAGTGACTTCCAGTGGCTTTGCAGCTCATTGTAATGATTTAAACCGACTTACTGAAGCTTCAAGCGCTGCCAGTGCTGCAACATATGGAGTCCCACTAGCTAGCCGGGCAGGCCTGGCAACAGAGAGAGAGCGCTGGGAGAGAGAGAGAGAGAGAGGTAGAGAGAGCGCTGGGAGAGAGAGAGTGAGCGAGCAAGCGCTGAGAGAGAGAGAGAGAGAGAGGGAGAGAGAGAGAGCAAGCGAGCACTGGGAGAGTGTGTTCCCATGGTACACTTCCAAGGAAACACAGGAAGTTAAATATCCCTGAATGCCCCAGTGTGCTTCTATATGCCACTTGGCAGGGCCTTTCCTTCACAAAACACTAGCTGGTCAGCCGGTCAGCTGGTTGTGGTCCACATGCCATGTCACCCATGAGATGATTCATTCACACTCTTCTTTTCACGTTCACATAATATTTTTTTGCCCCTCAAATTCAATTCAACAAATATTCTACCTGTTTGAATTTTGATACTTTTGTATTTACATTGTCTTCTAGAGTTTAAGGCACCTGCAAGGTGAGGATAATACCCCAATGTGGGTGTGTTCATGATCTTGACCTCTAATTTGACACTGATCTTACCTGAGGACACCTGACATGAGCATATTTTGGCTTGTGTTAAATAACAGATTGTCTACGCCTAGATGTTATACTTGAAAACTGACAGATTCAAAGTGGTGAGATTAAAACATAATATAACAATAATCACTCTGAGTTACTTGTATTTCAAGTGAATTCAATTATTGTGAAAATGAACTTATCCTCATTTAGCTTAGAGTCGTAAAATTGATGTAAATTGTTGCTTTCAGCGTGAAATATGCTTGTTGTAACATCAGCATAATAAAAATGTGCCTCCTGCTGATACACTTCAGAAGTCTCACATCCCTACCCTGAGAAATCCAATCACTTTATGTTAGCTGAGTGAGATTGCATTACATCAAGGCTGATTAGATTTAATGAGATTAGGGTTAGATCATCGTGTTAACACCTTCTTTGTCGGGCAGACTGACGAAAGCGGACAAGGGAGGAGAGACTGAGACAGTTCACGCTGCCTCAACCTGGCCATCTGAGGCTCAACCACACTTGTTGTTTCAGTGTGACTTTTATTATCCAATCATGCCAAGATGCATTAGGAGATAAAGGCAAAAAATCAGATTTTACTTATGGTGCATTTGAATAATTCAGACCAGATATGGAAGTGGTCAGGTTCACACTGTGATCATAACTCTGTGCTGTCTGCAGGCAATCCAGCCACAATGCACATTCAGCTGATGCAAAGAGATGCAGAGAGACAGCATGATAAACAATACAGACACATTTAAATAAATACAGGAGGAAACAGGGGAGATTCATCATAGCCATTTCAGGGCCAGCACAGTGATGTGATCTCATAAAGTCTGATCTTTAGCATCAGATAGCAGATTTAATGCTGAAATAATGAATATCATTGTGGGATCCATCTAGCAAAGGAAGTTTTGTAGCAAGCAGCCAGGTGGTAAAAATGTTATGCTGCTCTAATCCTTCCCTTGTCAAACAGGAGACTTTATTTGAAAGCTCTGCCAAATCCAGCTGGATATTTTCCACCATCAGGCTGTATTGCTTAGTGGGCACTTGTGGAGATACACTGCAAACAAAGTTTACGGAGGTTGTGACGGTATAGCAGCAGGAGGGAGTTGCAGGTTTAGGTCTGTATGTTTACCTGTTTCAAAGACATAAACTCAAATAAAAGATCTGGGGTTTTTTTTCAACTGCTATTTTGGTCAGCTCATATAGGCTAAATGCCATATGCTGCTTTTAAAAGTGCATTATTTGAGTCTTATCTCCTCCTCTGCCATGGTTCCTCGCATGTTCCAATTTCCTGTCTTTTCATTCAAGATCCAGGCTGCTTCAAAACATAATTAATGGAATATTTGAGGACAGGAGGCGCCTCAAAAGTCACAATCTGTGTTTTGCATTCTGTTTTCTGCACAATCTATCAAGATGTCCAGTCTTACCAATTATGTTCCCGCTCTAATGCCCTATATTCCCTGGTCACAGCACTAGATGTTGGAGGGTATTAAAGCCCCCCTGAACATGTGGATAATTAGGTAAGGAGTGCAGCCATATAAAATAAATATATAAAGTATACAACTGAAGATAGATAAGCTGTATTTAGGCCATGATAATGAATAATTACTGTTTTTGTCCTTGTGAAAACATAATTTGCAATATAGCCTGAAGAGAGTGTGCTAACCTTGGCTGGAATTAATCTTCAACTGAATACATATTTGTTTTTATAGATTCAGTTTTCAAGTTCTAACTTTTGATCTAAATTATTTTAAAAATTGAAATACCTTCTCTATCCTAAAGCAGTGACAGTTAATGGAAACCCATCATGCCAATATTAAAGAAATAATTTGCAACATTTTAATGCAAATAAATATTTTTCTTGTGCTAGTCTATTGCTCATTGACACATACAATAGTGATTCAGTCTCAGCCCAGTTCATGAAAGTATTTGCTGTTCAAAAAATCTTGTATTTATGTTTCCCTTTACCTAAGATTTGTCTAGAAAATTATGCAAACCTCTGGCTTAGTGCCTAAATCAAGTGGAAAACACTGCAGTTCAAGTTCGGGACGACACAGATTTTGTTTCATCTTAATCTATAACAGATCGAAAGTTGACATGGGCACTGGGCTGTGTGCCAAAACCTATGTTACTTTTTTTTGGATCATAATAGCATATTAGATATTACTGAAATAAATCAAAACTTTTTACTCCTTTGAACACTTTCCGGGCCTTTGCTATTTAATCGGAGGGCCAATACTTTTCATTGTCCCCACTTTGAGCTGCCAAATGTAGTTCTTATACATCTGGGATAAGTTAGGCTCCTTTTATTTACAGCAATCGCAGAGAAAAAAACAAAAATCAAGTGTGCATTTCAGTCCAAACCAGCTCAGGCAGTGTTTTTTTGATGACGTTCACTCCTTGATGCACTCCATAATGCTAAATCAAGAGTCAGGACAATGACATTATGTAACAAGGTTTTTCTTGGATATCATTAATGTAGAAGGTAATGTGCTCAGTGTAGGGCTTTACATCAAGAGAGGAGATTGTTAACAGTGTGTATAGATCAACATGGTGTTTAAAACTGGGAACACAGCCAGCGAGACAGACAAATCTCCATACACACTGAGCTTTACCATAACAAGGCAGGCCTGTGTGTGTGGGCCTTGATTTGTGTGATGGACTAGAGCAGCCACACAGACACATACACACATACACACTCAATGACAGAGAGAGGGTGAGAGACAGTAAGAGAAAGAGAGAAAGAAAGAGAGAGAGAGACAGACAAAGGAAGAACAAAAGCCAGAGAGGGAGTTTGGAACCAGAAGATACACTTAACCACCAGTACTGCAGGACAAATGCCCAAAATAAGTAAGAGAATGGTCAGCTCTACCATCTCTCTCTCTCTCTCTCTCTCTCTCTCTCTCTCTCTCACTCTCTCTTTCCCTCCCTCCCTGTCTCCCTCCATCTCTCTTTCTCAGAACTGAATTGGCTACACAACACTCCCTTTCATTCATTCCTATTGTAAAAAAAAATTTAATTTCATATCTAATTTAAGGTTTAATTATGGTTCTGTTGATATATTAATACTGAACTTCTCTAAATGTGACCTCTGTGATTGTCTCATGATTAAGGGTTACTGGCCCCATAGATATTAATACCTGTCACTTTTATTAAAAAAAAAAAAAAAACTTGAACTTTGAATACTCTGCTTCACAGTGCTTTCATAAAATATATAGTATAAAGTAAACCACCATGACTTCTGCAGCATTTATTGTATTTTATTATACTTTGGCCTCAATCTATGTCAATCTACACAGCCACAACCTGCAAAACTTTTTAAGAAGATTATTGAAAATTAAACAGTGAAACTTCTAAGTAATCAGCTTCCTGAGTCAATCTTTTATAAGTTAACATTAGCGGTGAATACAGCTTCTTCTACAGATTCTTCTTGGATGTATTTGTATCAGTCGTGCACATCTGAGTTTTGGGATTTTCTCCTGTTCTTCCTTTCTTTGTGCAAGCCTGTTTGAGTTGGATTTGGGAAACATTTGTGAATCATGCTTCATGGTGGAGAAAGAAAACATTTAACCTTTCAATACCGATCCCTCCTGCCTGTCACACTTCATCCCCAGTAGGGTAATGAAAGAGGTTTTTCCAGACTACACAGCTCTGTGTTTTCTGGATCATTCCCCTCCAGCCTTAAGCATCCCATAGATCATGCACTGCCAAAGAAACCTACCTAGATGTATTTATACATCACCTGTCTTATCCAAAATTCAATTGATCATCTATAACTGACAGTAATGTTTTGAAAAATCCCTAGCTATGTACTTTTCAGTGCTGAAAGGGCACATGGTCAATTTTAGGTCCATTATTCCTTTCTATTTAAGCTTCCCGAGGGTCAGCTAATTCATTCATACATTTTCAATGCTATGCTGATGACACTCAGCTCTATATTCCACTTAAATCCAGGTGGTCAGCCAACATCTACTGCATGATGTCATGTCTGTCAGATAGTAAAGTGATCGGGTAGGTCCTAGTCTAGCATGTAATTGCTCATCCAGGTTTGAACTGTCAGCTCCTATGGCAAGAACGTGTATGAACCTGTGCTGTTGTGGATCATTTTAAACATTATTTTAGTTTTGGGTCACTGTTCAAAATGTTTCTTTCATTCTGTTTGGAGTGGAAGACTCCTGGCTACACATGTGTTCCTGCGACAGGGAAGGAGTTGATATGTTGACATTGGATGATACTGTAGGTTACCCTCCTGTGTAAGAACCCAAACCGGAACTATGTTGGATGTCAAAGAACTTTCTCCAGATTAATGATTTGAAATCTGAAATCCTCCTATTTTCCACCTATAACATCATTAACTCCAGTCAAACCCAGGCAGCTTATCTTCAAATGTTAAGAACTCAGCATGCATATTAGGTGTGCTTCTTCTCTCTTACCTTTTCTGTGACCCTCAGTTAACAAATGTTCAGCTGTTTTCTTCAGCTGATGAATATAGATGAAACCAGGTCCCTTCTGTTATTCCCAGATCTTGAAAAGGTGATCCATGCTTTTATTTATTTATAAAGCACTAGTTAAAACAGAAATACAAACCAATGAGATGAAGTCATTAGGAACAAATTGATTGACAAAGTCATGAAAAATGGGAATGATAGAATAAAGCACCTGTGGGATATGACAAAAAGACTACCTCTGCGGTCTGCCAGTTGGTGGGATTAATCTAACCTGACCACATCTGAGATCCTCTGGTGGGGCAGGACTCATTCCTTTTTGCAAACTTGTGGCTTTCTTCTGCCTTCTCTACTTTTTTCTTTGCCATACAGCCCACTGCTGAGCTGACAACCGTCTCTCTGAAAAGATTTCCCATCACAGTCCAGAAACTCCGCAGTGCTGTCATCATCTCCACTGCTCAGATGCTCAGCTTGGTCAGACAACCTGTGCTACATCTGGGTTGTTCCTTATTCTTTCCAAATTTTAATGATGGAGCAAACTCTGCCTTAGTGAAATCCCAGCATTTCAGTCATTTTTTCATACTGATTGGTACCATTCCCAGATCTATGTCCTGTTGCAGTTTGGTGACAAAGCATGAATGTCTCTCGATGTCTACAGCAACAATAATCCAACATTTGTCTTGGTAAGAAGGGCTGCATATTCTGAGTGCTGTATTTTATGTCTCCATGCATATGTGACACTAAGGTGTATGATTGCCCAGTTAATAATTGTAAGAGTTTTATTATTTTAATGAAACACAAGAATCAGTCAGACTGAGCAGAGCTTGATGTCGCATTCTTATTCTAATGTCACATGCCTGACTCAGTTAGCAGGTGTGAGAATAACAGCTCCAACTGCACCAAAAAACAAAGTACATGCAGGACTTGCCCACAAACATTATGTGTTAAAAAATAAGTCAGGTATTCCAGAAACCCCTCTGTCATAGCGCCTCTTTGAAGAGCATAATTTGTTGGCCTTTATTTATTTATTTTAGTTTTGCACTTTACAAAATGCCTCTCTATTGCAATGCAACCTGCTGCTCTCAAAGTACCCCCATTACAGTAAGTTGTTGTTGTGGGTGTGGATCTCCTGTGGATTTAATTTATTTACATTTATTTATTTTAAAAATGTATTTTAAAAAAATCTTTTTGTTAAGCATTTTATTATTACTAGTATTTTTATTATTTTATTTTAATGTATTATTTTAGCAAGTCAGTCAGCATGCAAAACAGTCAGTCAGCAAGTGTATTTTTTGGAATATGATTCAACAGCTGTCTCAGTGCATTTAAATCTGAGTTTGATTATTAGCATTAGGTTATCATGTCTGGAACAAATAATTATCATCATCACCTTTAATGTTATGATGGTGATTGTCCTGCATGTAGTGATCAGTAGATGAGCAGTCAAAAAGCAGTTGAATAAGCGTAATAGCCTAAATCGCCCCTCTGTGAAACGTCGATCTGCAGCTCAGCTTGAAAGATGTGAACAGCTGCTTTGGTGAGCCACTGGAGTTGCCTGATATTCAGAGTGAAGGGCCATTTCGATTTGATTTTCATTAGTCAGAGAGAGCGATTCAGAAGCTGGTGACAGGCAACACCTTGGGTACACCATGTGCATTACAGAAAAAAGATAAAAACACAGGTTGAAAACCCGAGAAATGCAAGAGGGTGAAATGAGTAGACCTGCTGATCCTCCTACTTGCTACATCGAGAGCATCTTTTATTGAATCAGCATGGTCTCTGCTCTCCCCCCTCTCTCGTCACTCTCTTTGTTATCATGGAAGCTGAACACAGAAGAGAATCAGTGGGGGATTGCAGTGGGCCCTCACATGGCAAGTAATAGTAAATCAATGAAGGGACAATCAACTCTGTGCCGTCTATCACCCTCCCTCACACACAGCTGGATAAAAATGAGTTTAAAAGCTCTGCACGGCCCGGCCCTTCCAGTCGTCATCATCAAATGCATTCTGTAGTTATAGGTCTATGCTGGGGCTTGGGCTTGACAGATAACAGTAAATCAATGGGACCACTATTAAGCCTATCTTAGACACAGATGGGACAGTTGAACAGCTCCAAATGGTCAGGAAATTGAAACCAGCGTCTGGCAGAAAAACGGCAGCAGTAAGGCTACAGGCTTTGGGACGGAGCTCGGACCAGACAGTCAAGAGTAAATCAATGACAAGCCTATTAACCCTGTGTCAACTGCTGACTACATGAGAGAGATGGATGGAGCTTCAAAGAATGGAGCCTGTTGATGGGTGGGGGGCAGATAAGATGGGGAAGTGATGAAAGGTAAAGAAATGCTTGATCAACTTGAAAGGTCTGTGGAAAGCACAAATTTGTTCTTTCACAAATTCTGCCCCTCTCATCATTTTTTTTTTTTTTTGGTCTGACCTATTTTCTAGCCTGACAAAAGATAGCCTTGTATAGTCTGACTGTCCTCACAGGAGCAAGGCAAATGAGAGATTACTGCCTCGGTGGCTGGTGTGAAATTACAATAATTCGGTTATTTCCAGTTGCACACTGCATTAACGCCGGACTGCATGCTATTTTTCATCAGACTAATGAAGTGGACATGGTGGGAAAAAAGTGATGGACACTGTCTGCGAGTGCGCATGTACAGCAGAGACTGAGGCAAAAGGAGAGAATGACTGAGTGGAGGGCATTTGTCTTTTTTTTTTTTTCAAAACAGTAACTTCATTAGGCACCAAATGCACTGTGAACATTAGATGCTTCTGCTTCACAAATGATTGCAGGGAAAAGTAGGTGGCCTAATAGAAATGCCATAACCTCCCCACACTATAGTTTTGTATAACATAACAGTATAGTTTTGTATAACAAAACATGAAGATTCAAAAAGCGAAAGAAAATGTTTGCTGACTGAAACGTGATGATTGGCCTTGACCAATGAAACTCTGACACTCCTCAGCTTTCAGTCTTCATCACACAGTAAAATATGAAAATCACTTGTCTTCTTGTTGCTCTTTCCCTCTGTCTGCCTGCCTTGCTTTTGCACACACACACACTCACACACACACACACACACACACACACACACACACACACACACACCTCATTCTGCTAATCAAACTCTCTAGCACCATCTAGTGACAGAGAGACATAATGGCACACCAAAGCTGATCTGAGGGCTATATTTTTTTTTTATTGCAGCAGATATAAGTCAATCAGTCAATGACGAAAAGAGAGGAATGATGAAAAATTAAAAAAAAACAAAGGAATAATGTAGGGAAGAAAGAAACAAAACGTGGCAGTCTTTTAATAGATACACAAAGCATGCACATTCTAAAGTGTTTTTACAAAATAAAAGGACTGACTTTTTAACAATGCTTCATGTGTGTCTTTTGAGACAATGCATATTTGTGTTACATTTAAATACACACCAAATGATTGTAGGTTGTGCTTAAAGGCAATGCAAATATATTGTCCAAAAAATAAACACTTTGATGTTCTGAAAACGACATCTTGACTTGCTCAGTGTTCCCATCCTCTAACTCCATATACCCTTCTACTGATAATGGACTGTAACTAAAATCTGAGGCATTTTCCATTAGTCAACTTTGAAATTAAATTTTCCTGTTGGATGAAAAGTCACTAGAGGTCACTAGAGCTCTCAGAAATGACTTTCAAACTTCCCATGTCTATTTTCGGCCATGGTGTCCTACCCTGCCATGAACAGTGTGAGGGATATTTCGCAACTCGATGTGACTTCTAACAGTTTCACAATACAAAATGCCAAACACTAACTTAAGGTGAATTCTTTGAGACTAATGGTGACCATGTCCACAAGTTTTAAGTTTTAAGCACTTTTAATTTTCTTTTCCTTTATTTTTTTTTTTTATCACAAACCATACATCATAACCAGAGTCTATAGGCCATAGTTTGAAAGCCAAAGTGATTTACAAATAATATCAGGTTTAAAATATGAATATTGCATTGCCTATTTTATTTTCCTTAAAATGCAAGGACAAGGGCACCCAGATGGTCATACCAAAGACTCCTCAACAACGTGTTGACTGTCGTGGAGAATCCGAGCAAAAAAGGAGCTGTGAATCTTTTGTTGTTAAATGTATCCTCAGCAGCTTATTACATCGCATTACATCATATTACATCATTTAGATGATCTGAGATGCTCACTTGAGTAAACAAGTCTTTTTTAATCCGCCAGCATCATCAAATAATTGTAATTCCAGACAGCAGTATTGTAAGGTAACCCCTTGTGTGTGTGTGTGTGTGTGTGTGTGTGTGTGTGTGTGTGTGTGTGTGTGTGTGTGGTGTGTGTGTGTGTGTGTGTGTGTGTGTACAACGCATACACTTGTACTTGAGGTCTGTTTGGTGGGCGGTTACTGAGGGTTGCCAGTGGTTACAAGGAAGGCGCCACCATATTGAAGGAGTGGCACCAACATTAAAAAAAGTAAAATTATCGTCTTTTATCGTAATGATGTCATTCATGTGGCATCTTCAG
>OMLB01003124.1:9417-31598 GCA_900302555.1 Myripristis jacobus
CGAATTATTGAATTTTCATCGGCCGCCTTAGGCCATGTCGGGACTGTTCAATTTTAGCCTGAGGAGGACACGCCATTAAAGGAGATGAGTCAAGAAAGCGTCTCCTTCTGATTGCCTCAAGAAGCCATTACCGCCCAACAGCAGCAGGACAGCACTGGCGGAGAGTGGACAGATGCCCCTCCCTACACACACACACACACACACACACACACACAGAGAGAGAGAGAGAGAGAGGCAGGCATTCACTCACACACACACAGACAGATATACACACCACAGCAGATCCACATATCCCCACCCTTACCCCACCCCCTCCCTCCTGCAAGAGAGCAGACACAATTTACATGAGTTGAAGGGAGGTGACAGGTAGCAATCAGCCTGGGGAATAGGGTTAGAGGCTGACGCCTGGTTGCGTATTACCGCCTGCCAACCAACGCCTACAGATTGCTTATACCAGGCCACGACCTCCGACCCTGCCACATATCAACCAATTGCCCTTTAGTATAATTATGTGGAATAATCTTTTAGAGTTTGATTCGAAGGAGATAGGCAGGGAGGGCCACTTCTAATTTATTTTTTTTCGGGGGGGGCTTGTTAATAAACACTTTTTGGTGCAGGCCCGTCTGGCAGCCATAAGTGAAATACCCTTAGTGCCGGAGGTCAGATTTATCTATTTGCCTGTTTATTTGCCCGTCTGTCTGTCAGTCCGTCCGTCCGACCAGAAACCCAAACTGGATTGGTTGTAGATGAAGACCTTTGGGAATGTCGTTATCCGGTGATGATGTTTTATTGATGGTGTCAACGAAAACGCCCGTCTCGGATCTGTCAAAATCTCATTGCATTGTTTAGATCCCATTAAAAATTAAATGAGATAAGCGCAGACAGTATTTCTCATATCCTCTTATATTTTATTTCCAGGAGACACCTCACGCTGTCACTGTATTGGAAGAAAAAAAAAAAATCACTTCAGCCAAACCAGTAACACAAGAAGCAGTCTTGTTTGCAAAATATGCTGCACGTCCTGAGGGATTATAGAAAATATAATTGAATCCTTGAGTAACTTATAAGAAAGGATTAAAGGCCAAAGGCGGCGAATCACCATGTATTGCAACTAAATTATAAGTTCTTGCTGCATGTAAACAGTAGCAAAATCAATCACATCACCAAGTATCAGCTGAACAAACTTGCAAGTATAGATAACATCATGCTTTTTTTTCTCAAATGTTTCTCAAATGTTGATTTCATGTTGCAGAAAAAAAAAAATGCCATTCAGTGTATAGCTCTTACCCATTCCACCCACATAGGAAAGCACACACATCTCAAGAAAGTCTATCACATCATTATCACTTCCTCCTCCTTGTCTAACAAACTGGCAAACCAACTCTTAGCTCCCACAAGACAATTATATTAATGTCAGTTTTCTTTTTTTTTGTCTTATCTTAACCTTGGCCCGTTAAAAAATCATAAACTTAACCCTGAAGAGTTTGGCATCCATCTCCTCACCACACACAGCCACATTAGTAGCTGGGCCTGACCTTAATCATACAGTCCCATCAGAAACCCGGTGACCTTAACCTCCCAGGAGAACCCTCCTCATTCACACACTCACAGGGACCTCCGGCTGCCCATTTAGCGCTTTAATCGTGGGAGGCGCCCGCTCAGCCACCCATTTCATTGTGTCTCCCTGCCTAACACTCCAGACACACACACACACACACACATGCACAGCGCACATACGCACACACCCAGAGCGTACGCAGAAACACATGCTCTCAGATGCACGCGCGCACACACGCCTCGCACAAACACAGCGTAAACACACACACAAATATTGCACCAGCCTGCTCTCCACAGGGGGTTAACGTCAACACATGTCCCTGTCACACACATAAAGGTGACTCTTGTAGGCTTGTATGCCCACCTATGACAGTATGTCGGAGGAAAATGGGAGAAATTTCCTGACTTTTCTCCGCCGCCCCCCCACACTGGTTTTCAAAAGTTGTTTGTGCTTTAAAACCAAGACATGTACTTTTGACGGACGTTCTTGGCTTTATCTGAGGCGTGCTATACGGCCGCCATCCACTCTGCAGTTTGAGCAGTCTGTAAAGGGCAAAAAAGAAATCAATTCCACCCTGACAAATGTAAATAAGGTCTTATCGGGGCAGCGGCAACGCATCGACAGCATCAAGCGAGCAAATGTTCCACTCGCTTGCCTGTCATTTAACTACATCACCGGATCACTCCTCCATATTTTGCCCCGAGGACAACCAATTCTCCATCACATCTGCGTACATACGAGCTCCGGCTCACATGTGTGGGTATGTGTGTGTGTGTGTGTGTGTTTGTGTATGTATATCAATGTGTGTGTGTGAGTGTGTGGCTTTCATGTTTGCTTGTGGACAGCATCACTTTACATTTATTGAAATGAGCAGCTCTCCCTGGGGTGTCCGTGTGGAGCTGAGGCCTGCAGCCATGCTAGCATCTATCGACTCCCCAGGATTAGGGCTTGGCTGAGGCAGCGTCTCCCCCGTGGCCCCGGCGAGGTGACCCACACCGAGCCAAAGTTCAGGGGAGGCAGGGGGGCAGGGTGAGCTCTCCCGGGCACAGATTAGGGGCCCTGCCTCTCCCAGTGGAGACATGAAAGTGTGAAACGACAGGCATGTGTTCACATACACACACACACACGTGCACTCACATCAAACAGCCACAGTTTTGCCCGGGCAAAACTCCAATTAGGAGGATGGTTCACATTTGACTGGTAGACAAATTTCAAAAAGTGAAAGTAAATGAATGTATTCGAGTACAATATTATGAATATGTTTATTTTCACATTCCCAGTATTACAAGGCTGGCAGGTTGCGGGTTGTGATCAGTTTCAGAGATAATAGTTACCATTGCGGAGTTGTATTTGTAGGGAACCCCCCGGGGACATGGTAGAAAAAATAACTCCCTGTCCAAATCTGTACTCTCTCTTTACAAATCTGTACGAACAGATTCATAACCATACCCTCAAATTACAAAACCGTACCATATCATGCACGTGATACAAATCTGTGCCCTCAGATGGAGGATGAAAAGCACAACATGCACTTATCAAGTATGTGCACCAATAGCGTTATATGACATTTGCTTTAAATATGTCCTTAAATTTATCTGCCTGATGCTATATAATTGTCTGACTTTGGCTGAAATAGCACGCCAAGTATCAATTTCAAGATCACCAACAGAGCCATATCATAATGTATAACTTATTTTTTGCATAAATTATTGTTCACACAACACAGTTCACCTCATACACAGTTCATTTTTCTGTTTTAAGCAGCTGATGTCTGGTAGTTCTTTCCCTGCGCTGCACAGGAAGTGATGTGCTTTACCTCTCTGGAAACACTTTGTTTGGAGCAAATAAGAAGAAACTTTGGTGGCTGGCATGAGCAGTGATGGTCACCACGGCTGAAAATACAAAGTGAAGGGAGAAAAAAAAAAAAAAGAAACATCAGAGCACTGGCCTTTGGATTGCCAAGTGAATTATGAAAAAAACACAGTAATAACCCCTCAGCACCAAATATGTCTCCAAATTACAAAACAAAATACACTTACACATTTCCACTTTAATGCACATAATGATCTTCATTTTCTCTGTATGTTTGCTGATAAAAAAAAAAACAACCATAAAGTTCCTATTTGAATTGTATCCTTCGCACAAAGAAAATATAGCTAATCACTGCTTTAAAAGCGTAGTTTGAAGTGCCTCTTAAGTAAGACATTTCTGAGAAAAGCAGCTACATTTGTTTAACTTGGTTCTTTTAGAGTAGCGCTTACTGATCCCTACCTAAGGCCACTAATTGCATGGAGAAACGCAAAGATCTGTGTTCAAACAAGGCCATCTATTACACTGAGGCAGACAGGGATATAACTGTCTGTTTTTAGATGTTAAAGTAGTAATTAAGGTTTCAGAGATTTTAATTGGTTCTTTTGTTTCATATAAGCCCCCTTGCCTTTGAAGCTACAATTAACAGGGGGTATACTTTTTTTTTTTTTTTATTCATCTCAGGAATTTCCCACCAAAAAACATAGAAGGTACACTGAAGCAGTGCAGTCTTATATTTCTGTGTTTCCTGTGCCAGGCACAATAACATTTGCACTTGAGCAAATGAAATATCACTGCTTCTCTAACATCTGTAAAAAGGCACAGGGTTACATACGGGAATTGGCTAATCCAGGAAGGGAAGAGGGGCGGGAGAGGTACAAAGAATGAACTCCTTAAGTCCTGAAGTGGCTATCTTGCCTCTGAGTGGTATCATCATCATCTTCATCATCATCACCACACAAACCCCTCTCTCTTCGGGAGTGGAGAGGCAAAATAATTGGATTCTTTCCCACAAATAATGCCTTCACCCCTGAGCTTAATTAACTAGACAGACTGCAGGACCAGGGTCCATTCTCCTCCACTCTCGCCCAGCTCTTGGAGAGAAAGAGGAAAACCCAGCTGTTATTGCCCACCAGCCTTTATTACCATGGCTGAGCGATAATATAGGTTATTAGGGGAAGTTGTTGTGAGGGATGATAATTTGGACTAGTCCCTAATATATTCATGTGCAATTCTGATACTGTTCTTTAAAAAAAACAAAAAAAAACAAAAAAAAAGTGATGCCTGCATGCCTGCTCTGCCTCCTCTCACCCTCATCCATCTTACACTGCAAAAAGTCTCAATCTTAACAATTTCAAGTTCAGTCTCACAATCTTGTTTTGCTTAAAACGCATATATAAATCTGCCAGAGGGATGAAATAGCCTGGCTTGTTCCAATGCTGATGAACCTATTTCCAGAATTTTCTTGAATCAGGGTTATTTTTGTTCTACTAGCGGGCTGATGACTTATAATGAGACTAATTAACTTGGTCTAAATAAAGTTGTATCGATCTACCTGGCTATCTATCCATTACGTTGGCAGTGCACTGTACCTTCAAATTAAGCTTTGAAATGAGTCTGATTTTCATAATAGTAATAATAATAACTTGGGTATTTCCTTTATCCTGCCTAATTTTCTATATTTAGGGTAAAACGGCTCGTAAATGCACTATAATAATGTCAGTAAATAATAAAAATGTGTGTGGTGTGATAGTTTCTCACACCCACACAACCATGTAATTTGGTCTGGGCAGAAGGAAAAAAAAAAGCATGAATGACAGTAGTCAATATAGTAACAAATACAGGCTTTGACAACGACTACAACAAACAGAGGAAGATTCAACAATCTATCACAGGTCAGCGGATGCTAGCACACTATTGGTCAATGCTTTAACACGGCAAAAAAATCCCAAGTAACACCAATTTAAGGGGATAGTGTTCTGTGGTCTGTGGATTTAAGGGTTTTACTTTATTACCGTGGGTGTTGTTTTATGGCAAAGTGCAAAGTGTACACACTACACCCACAAGGCCCTTCTCGATGCCACCGTTCATATTATAACTCTTCCTCAGGTCCTTAGGGCCACTTTGTATGGAGGAGTTGCCATTTTGCTGTCACTGGTCCCCCCACACTTCCCTTGGTCTCTAAAGCTCCATGTTTGTTGTTCCATTCTCTTCTATATCTCCCAGAGGAGCTCCCTCATTTTAATATAAATAGAACGCTTCATCATGCAGTGGCACAAACTTCCCCATGTTGCATTGCTCCAGTGGCATTAGCAGTAGCAGCCGAAGAGGAGGACATGCCGAGGGGATGGAGCACTGGTAGAAGGCAGACAAAAGCAAACATGTTTTGTTATCGTTTCAGATGACTGGCCTGGTTTGTTTTGTCTGGGAGGTAAAATGCGGAAAAGTAGCAAAAAAGAATTATGGCGCTGAACGGCAACAAACGTAGCACGGCTGTGGCGGCCAGAGATTGGGTTTATTTTCCGGTGACTTGGTACACATGATACGTAGGGTTACCCTTTAACATAAGATACAGCAATAATCAATTGCCTCCTGTCAGTATGCCAGTAGACCTGCACAGACATCGGCTTTAATGGCTGAAAAACTGGCAAACGCCAACTCTATTGAGATTTTTTTTTTTCCTTTTTTTTATGTGTCAGATGAGAAAGGCACCAAGATCTAAGAGAAAACACTTCTTAGCCAAACTGGGCTGGCTGGACCATGCCTGCCTCGCTCTAATCAGATGTGCACAGCTGTATCCCAAATGCCAGAGGGATCATTTGACAAGAGATTTTTGCAGCCCCTCTCAGCCCGGGATTTCTCCTCTCATCTCTGTTGTGGTAAAGAGGCCCGAAAAGGCCAGCGGGGCTAGGACACAGCCCGGGGCAGTAACTGCCAATAGCTTCGCCCCTGAGAAGCACTGACTTGTGCCTTGTGATCGGCGCACACCTAAAGCCGCTGCCATTGACTAATTGTGCTTCATCTGGGTGCAGGATCCATCTTGGCTAACAAGAAAGCACTAGAGGTCTTCATTTAGCTATCAAGCCTGCTCTCCCTGGGGAGGGCTCTGAGTGCAGCTGCTGTCCTCGCTCCTCTCCCAATCAACACATCAAACGCCAACCCCAATTCATTTTCCTCCCTCCCTTCCTTTCCTCTCCCCTCCATCTCGCTCCCTCCCTCTCTCTATCTCGCTGCAAGAGAGGCAGAAGGAGGAAAGTTCCAGGATGGTGGAACCAAAGAGCAAAGAGAGACACAGCGGTGAATACTGAGCGGCAGCTTTAGCCTAGCCCTGCGAGCACTCTGGATTTAGCAGGATATTTATTCTTTTATATCCAGACAAAAGAGATTGCACATGCCCTCCTGTGCTCACCAGAGTCACTCCGGTAAATCAGCAAGAAACTAGCCTGAATATAATGAGACTCCATTACGAGGATTCTTACAAAGGGTTGGCAATCATCTGGCATAAATTTACAATGTGGCAAACACAAGCCTCCAATCCACAATTAACCTGGGAGTGATGGTCAGCATCTGGATGAGGGCTGTGTCATTCTTTTTTTTTTTCTTTTTTTTTTTAATATTCTGGCATCAAGAGATTTGTCAAATAATAAACTTGTGCGTCCAACACCATCAAAATCTGACATTAAAGAAACACAACCATTTGCTTGCACAGTGTTTACAAGCCATATGCAGAATTGATTTTTTTTTCTTTTTTAAAATAACATTTGCTCTGTTTCTGTTGCTGCAAAACTATTCTCTTTCATCTTCATTTGGTCACATTTTACATCTTATTTTCCCTCAAGAGGACTTTTGTAATGAGTTGACCAGCAGTGACCCTCTCACTGTCTGGTTGCAGATGATTAGTTGGGAGATAACAGTGGTGAGGTTCATCGTCTGCTCTTTTAAATTACGCGCAGGAATCCAATAAAATGCACGTAACCCAACGGCTCCCTGTCCTCTGTAGGCAGGAGCTGTGTGTTTATTAAAAGCCCGGTTTAGCATATGCTTTGATTAGATTCTTAATTACAGAAAATTATAAATATATTGACGTCCTCCAGGAAATAAGGTGATATTGAGGGAGTTAATTCCTCTAATATGATCACTTTGAAGAGGCTCTTCATGCCGGTTATGTGCAGACACAGAGCATGGATTGCATGTATCACTGCAGGTGGTTGTGTGAAATGGTGGCATTAATCCACTCTGTTGCTGGATGTGATGTCACTTCCCATGCTCAGGCGCGGGTCATCACCCAGCCGCCTGAAGAGAACGGCTCTGATGTTAAGCATATGTCAGGGTCTTCTCAGCAAAAATCCCATTTTGCTGCTGTCAGATGAAAACCTCATAATTCGTCGCTTTTCTTTGGACTTGATTTGAAAGTTTACATTTATGTGCAAAGCGAGCAGCATGACCCCCCCAAAGCCTTTCAAAACCCCCTTGAAACCAGATATACAGATATAAAATGAAATTTCATTCATGAAAAAAAAAAAAAAAATTGCAGACACATGTCATTAATTTGATAACATGGATATGATCCCAACTCAATATTTATGAGAGATTTGAAATGGCATCTGTCGTAATGTTATGCAACATTACTGGCAAGAGGCAGGACTCTGGTGATCACTCACATTTATTATGCTGGAAGTTTTCAGCACTGCTTCCTACAATTATGATGTAGAAATTATACTTCTCTTTAAAACAGTTATATTACACTATATATTATTTAGGATTTGTAAAAACATCAACTCCAACTGGCGTGATTTACTTCTTTTCAATTTTAACTTGATTGCATTTATCCTGGGAACGTTTTAAGAGCTTTTGTTTTATGAAACCCGTTTATAAGCCCACATCTTACGATTTTATAGATCCTAAAATCAAGCCTGTTTTTCTTGGTCCCTTAAAAGTTGCCATTTTGGACATATAATGTGTTTTTACCAAACATATATAGTGACAGCGCAGGATCCATCACAACACACCAGGATATGATGGTGGCACTTAATGCAATTTGTGCAGCATTACAGGTTACACATCCAACATGACACCAATAATTAAAAGGTAATAATTTGAATAGGGTGCCACAACAACTCATATAATTGAATATAAATTGGCTGATTACTGCCAGAAGCACAATTAAAAAGATACTTCATCAATACCGGGGTTGTTTAACTTTGATCTGATTGCCGCACCTCAGTTAATGGATGTGTCACATCCAAATTGCCAATAATCAATAGGTATCAACTATCAGTGCAGTTTAGTGGCAACAAAATAAACACTTGTGTGCAGATGTCATGTCTGAGAGTGGTAAAGCAAAATGACATTCGACTGTCATGTTATTAAACATTACAAATGAGATAATGAAGCTCTTACAGGCAACCGGTATTGAGTTATTTCTTTGTCAATCAATAGGCCGGTAAAAATGTCAATAAGCATATGCGTAAATTGATTCCATCTACTTATTATCATATAAAACAGCTTTGTAAATATGCAACTAATTACCAGCGACACTTTCCAATATCTGCCAACCTGCAAAAGTGATGCACATGATTACACATTCAGTACCTTATTATTTCTGTATCAGTAAAAGACACTGGAAATTTCTCTGAAGACATGCGTCATCATATGTTCTTTTAAGATGAATTTGGATTCATTTTTCTCGCCGTGTGCAAGAAAGTGACGAGTATGTATTGCAGCAAGGGTGGCAGTCTGTTTCTTCAGCAGTGAAAGACACTTTGAGTGATAGTTACAACCTCTCAGCTGTTTTTATATGTTCCTAGAATCCCTAGACAGGACATAAATAATGCTGAAAATTGCTGTTGTGTGAGTCAATATGAGTAAACGTGTGTGTGTGTGTGTTTTTCTCTGTGGTCATTCCACTTCATGCTCAAAACCCAGCATGAGGCCGCCGTGTGTCCCTCTTTCCACATCTCTGTCTCCTTTGTCACATGCATCCGCAAGCATCCGAGCCATCTAGTTCAGCATCTCGAAGATGCCAACCACACACCATGCCATCCCACCATCTTTTCCAACCCTAATTCACCAAGCCATGCAGATTTTCTCGCCTAATCCCCCTTGCCCACACTCCTATCCCGCTGGAGTTTGGTAATACGATCTGGAGAGATGACAGAATTCTCGTTCCGTCCAATATCACCGGGTCGCTAGTCTCCTGCCTTCCCGGCTCTAACAAGATGAGCTGTTTTCCATGTGGGCCCTTAATGCCACTCTGGGCTTCATTTTGCAGATCCCCGATGCGCCACAGTGAAATCATAGCCCTGGACTCAAACCTGCTTGTTGATCTTGAGATTACTGGCCGACAACAGGTCCCCCCCTCCAAGCCCGGCCCGCCCTCGGTGGGGAAACTCAGGCATGGGATGATATTGAGATGTCTCCCTCTCTCTTTCTCTCCTATTCTCTCTGTTTCTCTCGCTCTCTATCCGTGGTCGTCCACAAGTGCTCACAGCTGCTGGCGCCACCGTGCCACTAAGCAGGTTTTAAGACGGGTCCCAGTCGAGCCCTCTCTTGCCCAACCAGGAGGCAGAGCCGTGGATCCAGACCTTTTTAAGTGATCATCCTTGTATCATAACAGATTAAGGGCTGCTGCTCCTCTGGATTAGGCCTAATCTAACCTTTATCCGCTCCCATCTTCACCTGAAACTTGCAGCGACCAGGAAGTCAATCGCCAGGCCCCTGTAATATACAATGACACTGATCTTCCTTTTCGCGCTCTAATTATCAGGATTAAGAAAAACACTTTTGAGTAATTATTTTCACATTGGATAAACATTAGGCTTGCACGGATTTAGCTGAGCTTTTGCCCAACAAGAAACAGAGATCTGAGCAGGCTTACAAGCTCCAGTCAGGCAGATGGAGATCCTTTCTAATCAGGAATAACCAACAAACAGGCAGTGGAAGAAAAGGAGAAGAATAAAGAAATGGATGCTCTTTTTTCCATTTAAACGATAGGGGATTTTCACAGCTGAGCACAAACTGTACACAAAATGCCTTGTCATAATCATATTTACATTTCAGATGAGGAAGACAATGTTGTAGTGAAGCGCAAGTTTATAAATGATTTAAAGGAGATGAAATTTACAGTTAAAGTGTGTTGTGTCTTTTTGTGCACACACACAACGTCTCCTTTGTACATTTAGGTTTTTTTTCTTCTTGCATTACTGAAGTTGTTATCTTTTCAGTTGTTTTTTTTCTCTTGCTTGCTAATGGATTTGACAGACAATTCACACATTTCGAGAGACTTCTCTGAGGAGAAAAAAGAAGAACCATGGGAAAAAGATGCCCCCCCCCTTCCAAAAAAAAGCTTGTTTGATATTATATATTATTTCAATCATACACAATTACAAACTGAAATCACATCAGAGCACCAAACTGAGGCCCAGATAACCTTTTAAAGGGACAATTCCCTGAGAGGGGTGACCCCTGACCCCCGGCCTGCCAGCAATCTTCCCCAGGATGACTTTGCCGTGGTCACAGAGGTTATACGCACGCACACACACACACACGCGCGCGCGCACGGACACACACTTTCTCCCACGTTTCTCTCCCAGTGCTTCGATCTTTTTAATGCACAATACTTCTCTTCCTCTCTCTGTCTCTCCCAGCCGTGCACACAAACAAACACACAAAACCACAAAATACCTGCGTAATTACTTTTTTCACCTATGCACATGTCACTCCAACTGTTGTGATGAAAGAAGCCAGCCCGACTTTGTGCCCTCACATCAGAAGTTAAAGTTGGAAAAGCTCAGGCTTGGACCATGAATTCCACTGAATGTACATTATTATCTGTTATATAATACATTATCATTATCCATGAATTTTAAACAGTGAAGGGTGAGCACATCTTATGAAATGACTAGATGTTCAAGTAGAAGCCATCAGTCTGATTTTGAATTTGCATGTCGAGAAACTGGTTAAGCTGGCACCCTCTGTTAAGCACTGGCATGGTGATTATTATCACATTGTTTATAATAATTAACATCCAAGAGATGGTTTTTGACTGTCACTAAGGCTATAATATTAGTGATGTGGCTTGTATCAGGCACTTGCACTTGCATACCTTTTTTTTTTTTTTTTAAAGAAAACACTTTTTTGTCTTTTATTTTACGCAACAGTTGCCAAAGCATATGCACTGAATCCAGAGCCAAAGCGTTTTCTTCAGAGCTGTGTCTAAGATAAGATAAATCTGAGATAGCAATACAGGTAGTGACTTGTGTCCGAAGGTACCATGCTGAACCAGTACCTTTTCTGGAGCTTTACTGGGATTATTAGCGTCATTAAAACGCCTCTTTGACAAATTAGGTTAATCGGTTAAAACTACCCACGGTATAATACACTATTATTGTTTGGTCCAAAGTAACCTCAATTTATAGACAGCATGACCAAAACCTAGTGAGATTTATAGACAAGCTAATTTTCCAACACTTACCCAGGAAATGACAATCCTGTTTCTCTAAACTCTGATTAATCTCACTGAAGTGTGGTAAACATTTCTGTGTTACCACTAACCCCTGGCTACCCTCTGACACTGCCCCGCCGATAAAATGAAGACCTCTTGTATCCACCTGCCCTCGGCCTCTACTCAGAACCAGATGTGTCGTGACTTTGATGTGGACTGAACTTTCTGGGTCAGGAAAGGACACAAACCCCAAACTGGCGCACACATAGCCACAACACACGCAGCACTTTCAGCGCAAGCATCGTATAAAATTGTGAAAAATGTGAATTCTTTAACTTTGTAGCCACCCTGTGATCAGTCATTTCTCTGCGGGGACAGATGTTCTCGTCTAGTGGGGTTGTGGGTCTGCTCTTGGTTTCCCTCAAACAGCCAGAGCCCTTAGAGGTACTAATGTGCAATAAGAGGCTGAGTTATGACCATTATCCTTTACCTTTGATTACTGTTCCTCCCAGACCCGTGTCAAACTGTAGTTGTAAGTAATTATTATTAGTTTTTGTTTGTTTGTTTGTTTTAATGTGCATGGAGCAGGGTTTAATGTATCAAGATATTTCAGGGAGAGTCAAGTAAGTTATCAATCAATGAGAAGTGTACTGGATACAAATATTGCAAATACTAAATTCATCCACCAAAAAAAGATTATGTGACAATAGCAACTGGATGTGCCATTTTCACATGTTTGTCATATGTATAGATATGCTAATGGTTATGTTTAAGCAAGTAAAATGACTTTGGTAAGGGCCGGTTTAGGGCAAAGCAATTTGAGGATAAACCTTTGGTCATGGTTAAATAGGAAACAATTCAGCAAAACTTGCACTCAGTTGAAAACCTGGCATGAGTTGGCTATTTAACTTGGCGCATCAGAGATGAAGGCAGATTTATACGCCTATCCGCCATCCTGACCTCCACACCCTTACTTTCCATTGCACCAGTTGAGTGTTTAACCACAGCCTGTTTGTGTCGGTCGTGTCAGCCTCATCTAGTCCTTCTGTGGTGGAGATAAATGCTTTTTCTCAGTTTTTGTGAAGACATAGTGCTCATTTCCCAAAAAAGCGGGGTATATCCCCAAAACATGGAGCATATCTATGTTCCTAGGCACCGGTGTTCCCAAAGTAACACATTCCCAGGGACCTATCATCCCCTAGTGCAATTTATCTCATGCACAGGCTAATGTTAGGCCCATTCATTGCCAATGCTAATGCCAACTTTGCTAATGTTTTGTAATCGTCATAAAAAGCGTGTTTGAGTAAGAGAGGATCTTTGGAAGCAGCTTGACCATCAATACCATTTCAGAACTTATTTCAGTGAACAAAGACTGAAGGAACATGGGGCTCTTTTCAGTTTGAAAAAAAAATGACATTGAGTAAACATAAACCCATAACTACAAGTTTTGCCAACGTATGGGGGGACTGCATGATGGCCGCCCCTAGTAATGAAACCATTCAGTCCTCGTAATCTATTCCACAATACAACACGTCCACTAGATCCTCTTTTTCTGTTTGCTAACATTAGGACTGACATTATCGCATTTACAAATTGAAAGTTTGGCCTGATGGTGGCGCTAAAGCAACAGTCATGGTGTCATCAAAACAAATGGGGTTCTTGTGCTCGGCAAATTTGAGAAGATTCAGATTCTAATAATTGATGTTCGAGTTATCATGTTCAAAGGAGCTGCAGCAGATGCAGTGGCACTCAGGTGGGAATCCATAACATCTTCATAGTGGGGTTATAATTATATTATTGTCCTACTTGCAAAACATGTGGCAAAGTAGGGAAAACAAACAACATGTTTACCAGTCTTTTTTTTTTTTACCCAGTTATTCTTCTATTTATTCCTTACACACCACTGGTGCTGCTGCCAAAATGTAAAATGCTTCCCTTCCTGCGTGCCAGGGGAATTTCCCTGGACAGAAATACCTGACATCAGGTTTTCAGGACTGCAGATGTAACAGCTTTCATAAACAGATGGTAGATTGAAGACCCATTGTGTTATATAATTCTGTGATAGAGAATAGTAAAGTAGACATTTTTTTTATGTGAAAATGTCACCGAATATTACTTGAAGTTAGAAGAAATGTTGATTGGCCATCGCTCTTTTCTTTTTAAACGTTCAGTCGAGTTTTGGTGTAAGATGCCATAAGTCTGGCTAATGTGATAATGTGCAAACACCGGTTTAATCTTCCTGTATTCCATAGCATGGGTCATACAGAAGCCAGCTGTGGTCAATAAAGTCTTAAAAATAACTCTGAGGGGTAAACCAACATTTAATGTGCTTCTCCAAACATCAGCCTCTTGCTGACCTTTTGCCTCTGTGACAAGAGACTATGTAAACTGCACTTATGCTCTTAAGAAAGTTTATAAATGTTGCATGTGCGCCGAATGTTTCTCTTGCTAATCAAGCCCAGCTAGAGAAAACAACCTGCCTTTAATTTCAGCTTGTGACTTGTGACTTGTGAGAGGTTACCACTCCAGTTCACCAAGAAGGACACATACCGGTGTGGCTTGACAGAGTGTGTGTGTGTGTGTTTTGGCCAAAGAAAGATACCTGGAGTTAGAGAACAGTAAACTAATCCTCATCTCTTATCATCCTGCAGATATTGAAATTATTCTGTGATGTGCTTTCTGAACTGGTTTGCAGGGGGAAAAAATGTGGCTGCTTTGTGGGTTTCTTACTTGAATTGGAAGTTTATAGCATCATTACTGTGCTTTGTGTGCAACGTTGTGAATGTTATGGTGTGTGTTTGGATGTGTTGAGTGGCAGAGGCGTAGCTGCTGTTATGATATGACATGATAGCTTTAGTGCACCCGTTAAATTAAAAAGGTATAATTTCCACTAATCCTGGTTACATGACATATTCAGGTGATGGATCACCATCATGCTACTGTGGCTCTGTGTTTAGGCGATCTGAATAAAAATGGATGAAAATCCAGCCAACAGTTTGTGATGAATTACATCAGATTAAGACATCTTTATTTTGATCAGGCTGTCCTCTCATGATAGTGAGCTTGAGACGGAGGCGTGGCGACGTGAGATTAGCCTGGATCAAAGATCAAGATGTTGTTGCTTCTAGGACAACAAACAGGTGAGCACCAGCACCATGCGCCATTTTATCACAATTAATGTCTGCATGCTTTTCTTAATGTTCCTGCAAACCTTTATGGGCTTGAGACAGAGGCGTGGCTACATGAGATTAGCTCAATAGTTTTTATGAATGTTAGATTAATCTATTCAAGTGGGATCATGTTAAATGAAGCTTGAACTCAGCTCATGGTTGATGCATGAGTTTCATAGAAGAAGATTAACTTGTAAATGTGAGCTTAAAAATGGTTGTGATTTGTAAATACAACATTCAAAGTTTTCCTGTACCTCCCTTCGCTGCACCTACCTGTCCAACAGAAAACAGACCAACTTCATCTCCTTCAGCGGGTGTCCACTTGGCGTTTCACCTCAGTATACTTCCTTTTTTCTTGCCATGTTTGCCGTTTCCTGTCCCAAACACAGCAGAGCAAGAAAACACAGGCAGAGGGCATGGTATCTGCAGATACACCCACCACCACACACTTCTTTTTTTGGGAGAATCCTGCTCATTCTGCCTTTAACAGCTACCACCTCAAAATTTCTACACAAACAAATGTCATTGCATTACTGTGCACATTTGCATATTCTTAATTGACTTATTACAGTCAGTGTCAGAGATCTATAGGTTTAATTTCTGAAGCCCTATCACTTGAAACACTATCCTTTTTGGCTCACTTCACACAACCTAAGGTGGAGAGGCTGGCCTGTTCAAGTGGACTGTGATAAAATAACACAGATCAGTTGGGCTTCAGATCCATTCTTGCAGCCAACCCTGGGCCAGACAGTGGTTGTAAATACTGTAAATTATTAAAATTTGTGTAAACGTGCTTGGAGACCTAGATTGGTGGGATTTAGCGCCTCGGGACAATTCAGATTGTGTCAGATAAACGGTCAAAGAAAAGTATAATAGATTTACTTTCAAATACTTTGTCTAAACGTGTTCAAGCCTCGGTCATTTTTTACAACCACATCTTAAATAAATCTGATGAATTATTAACAAATACTATATAAACCAAGTCTGGGCATTGCTAGAATGTCCCATTGGTGACTCTTGGGTTTGTTATGGCCTCTCCTGTTTGCGCAGGAAGTCAAAACCACACCAAACCTGCCCGTCCCTCATATAAACACAGATAATTATGGGACGATAGCCGGACCCAAAGCCCTAAATATACGGTTAGGTTGAAGGGATTCTTTCAAGCTCCATACACACTGGCATACCGGTTAAGCCCAACAAAGTAGTAAAGACATTACTCTTTCCTGCCTGAGTAATCCATTAATTTCTTGCTCCCCCTCTTTAGTGCCCAGTGGCATGTCTAGTCTTGGTGATTTCTTTACCTCCAACAGAGCTTTGGGAAAACGGGAAACTCACCTTCTCATGCTGCGTTAGCCTTCAAGCTACAGTCTGAAGCTTGTCATATTAGCCAGGTATTATTGCTGTCTTGAACAAGCACCTCTGTTGAAGCACAAGCCATGGATGGAGATATAATAAAGGCAGCGCTAGCCACACAGGGGGCCTTTTAAGAATACGTGAACAATGTAAAAGGCTGAATATTGAGTTTAGACAGAAAAATACATCTTGTTTTTGCGTCAGAATCTATTCAGTTTCCTCCCACAGCCCAAAAACATAAAGATCCAGTCAATCTGTGACTCTGAATTGAATTGCCCATAGGCGTGCATGTGTGAGTGTGAGTGTGTGTGTTTATCTATGTGTTCACCCTGTGATTGACTTTTCCAGGGTATTTACCTCCCTTCTACCCTGTGCTTGCTGGGATGGGCTCCAGCTCGCGACACCCAGATTAGGAATAAGCGAGTATAGAAAATATACTGATGGATAATCTGCTTAAGTAGTGGTGAAACATTGTACAATTGCAAGTGACATACATAAATGGAAAAAAACTTGCCACTATGGATGCATTAAACAGTAACATACGTGGAATTTTGCACTTTAAAAGTTAAAATGAATATTGAAAAGTGGATTGAAATGCATCTTTGCACCTCGATGACGACCTGGTATTCAAGCCGAATGCAAAAGGTCATTGTCAGCAGTGCACCAGCGTCAGAAACCCTTACAGGATCTTATTCTGCATGCATTTCAACATATCCAACCGTCACATCTCCCACAGCACCCTCCAATCATCTTGCAGTAATTTGATTTTGTGTGTAACGATGACAATGATGGAGATGGCGTTAATCCCCGCTGTGCATTCACAGTGGAATATTTCCCCGTAGCCTCTATTGATCAGTACTGTTATTTGCCATGAGGATCAGTGTGATAATTAAAAACTAAACACATTTCGCATCTGACTTCCAAGATTTTATTACCTCTGATAGCCCGGCAGGAAATGAAAAGGTCACGGTGAGGAATGGAGCGTGAGATGGCCGATGAGACGTTTACGATGGCCGATGACTTTGACAGGTCCACGTTTGTTTTGGATATGATGGATTCTAATTTGTTGTATACAGACAGATTAGGTGGTGATTGCTCTCATTGGTTTGCCATAAATGTGCTTTGAAATACTCAAAGACTGTAAATTAGTTATTGGTGCTGACTTTTCTCGGCTATAACATTAAATTAGCTACAGCAAAACCCTTTTACTTTTACTTTAAAAACACTCAACAACCAAAACCACCTAACCAAAGATCGGCTGAAGACCAAGATCAGAGAAAATCGAGTTCGAGTGAAGACCAAAATATACAATAAATAATGTAGATGGCTTCTCAAATGTGAAAATAATGCTTAAGGAGGTCACTGACATCACCACGCTCAGGAACGATTGGAGACCTCTGTTGGAGATTTGGCTTATATGTGGGTGAGAATGAGGTGCTACAACTATGGTCAGTTAAAACCAGTTTTTCCAAATAACATGGACTTACAGAGGTTTGTTTCTCGATTAGATGGGTTCTTGAAGAACAAACCATCAGCACCAACACCCACAGCCACTTGTCAGTTTAAACATCCCCAGTGCTTCTTTGGGAATGTTTAGTGGGACGTAACCACAAGACTGAAAAAAAGTAGTTCTGAGGCCAGGCATGAGCAAGACTCGACTCAAGCACAGCAGAGCGACACGTCGTGCTTTAACCTGTGGGACAGCAGGATGACATTGTGAGAAAATGACATTCTCTAGCATGCATACTTATTTGTTTATACAGGGAACATGTACAATTAAAAACATGAATCTCAAAAGAAATTTGATGCATTGCATTTCACACTTTGCTAAAAAAAAAAAAAAAAAAAAAAAAAGCTATTTTCTCTGGGCAGTTGAGCATCATTAACAGATACAAAGTAAAACACACACACAAAAAAAACTAGCTGCATTAAAAAAAAAAACATGCTGTATGTATGCTATAATGTGTACTATATGAAAGACAGAGGGATTCGGTGAGCAGAGATGGGACGATGTAGAATCTTTTTCCATTTTTGGGATAACCTTAATTCAGGATAATCATGAATATTCTGACATGAGTGACTTGTCCCGTTCTAGTCGTGTATTGTAGTGTTGGCATCAAAAGGATGTAAACCGCTGGTATAAAATATTGGTATAAAAAAAGATGTAAATGTAAATCACGAAACGTACTGTAAAGTGATTCCAGTATGTTTTGGTGCCATAATCATATTTGAATTTTAATCATATTTTGACAGTTATCAAAATTATATTGGGAATTGCTATTATTTTGGCTAGGATAACTGTGACCTGAAATGTTCATATTGTCCATGCCTATCAGTGAGAGCAGTGTTAATTGTCCTTGACCCATGGTCTTGGTAGAAAAAGGAAGAATTAACGGATTGACAAAAGCAATCTACTGATAAACACAAATTAATATGTTTTCCTGATCATTTACTTACATACATTACAAGCCCAGATATCAAATGTCACCTGTCATTGTACGTTTAGTGGTGCCATTTCACAAGCAAAAGGCAAATGCTGTGAACATGCCGTGGCACTAAAAGTGTAATGCAGAGGGAGAAAAATATTATTTCACATGTTACAAAGCCTGCTGTTGTAAGGGTTTCCCTCTACCAACCGCAACATCAAGAAATCCGGCAAACTGTGCAGACACATCGTATGAACTGATAACTCATCATTCTGTCCTGCAGCAAACACAACTGTATTTAACTGACTTTATTGTTTCCGTGGCATGCTCACTGTAGGTTTGCAGTGCAACGGGTTTAAACAGCGGTACCGCGACACAAATGCAGCACATACAATCGATAAATCACATCCGTCAGTCAGCACATCCAATAAGATCATAGCGGCCAACATACCGAGGCTCTAACAAGTGATAACACAGTCCATATGGGAGGCAGATCAGACCCAATCTTCTGTATTGCCAGACATCCTATATATACTGCAAAAATGTGCATCTTAACTAGTCACTTAAACTTGTGTTCAGTCATAAAATGCCATGCTTGTGAAAAAATAAATAAAAATACTGCAAATTGTGTGCGTTTATGTCAGTTTATTGAGGATTAATTTGTGTTTTAAGAATGTTTTA
Organism: Myripristis jacobus; assembly: GCA_900302555.1. NCBI lineage: Eukaryota > Metazoa > Chordata > Actinopteri > Holocentriformes > Holocentridae > Myripristis > Myripristis jacobus. Next base: position 28,858 of record OMLB01003124.1, read on the forward strand.
GAACAAGGAAATCTCATATAGAAACAGTGCAGTTCTCATACCGCTGGCGGATTTCCTTTGCTTCAGAAAAAAATAAGATTTTCAGACTGAATGTTGGAATAAATGACTTGCTAGGATGGGCACTTTTGCAGCACAGCACTAACACACTTTTTCCTAGTTGAGGTCTGCATGGGGGAGAGACTAGGGTGCTCAGCTAAAGATGAACAGGCGAAGACAAATGGCTTCTCTCCCCGCTATTTGGCAGCTGAGGCCCTCAATGGCTCCCCGAAGACGCAACACTTAAGAACCACAATAAGGTGGCAGGGGCGCTCTACAGTCCAATAGCACTGAACATGATAGAAAAGTCTGTAATCCGAAATCACAGCTGTCTAGGTCTCGTTACTGGGGGGACAGAACGGGAGTCCAATAGCTCCCAGAGGTCCCGGCATGCCACCTGAGACATCGGTAAGTTTCATGAGAATACTTTATCACCTTCGCCTCCCTCCCTTTCAGGAAGAAAAAAAAAAAAAAAACCTTGGCCAGTGCTCCATCTTCTATCAATAAAACCCCAGACACTGAAGGAGCTGTTAAACAAAGCAATTTGTTACACTGTCATTTAATGGGAATCAAAGGGAGATTTTCTCCATTTACGAAGTTCCCTCTTAAGCACGGAGAAGAAAACATGCTTTAAAATGCATTATTCACATGTGTTTGGCTGGTAGCTCCGAATCCTGTACGGCAGGCCAGAGAAAGTTTTCCAATTAATTGTGCTACTCCCTCCGTTCATACTGCCTTAAGATAGAGCCGCCATGCCAAATAAAACATAAAGATAATGGGTGGGATCCAAATATGTTCATGGTTACTAGGACATCATTGGAGAAAGACTGTACATATTAAATTGTCAAGAATTACGCCGCATGCTGTACTGAATTTAGATTTCCATGCCCAGGGATCTGATCATGTTGTTCTTGTGTCTGAGCAAAGTTTGAAACGGTGACACTCAATACACGCCACTTTATTGTTGCACAAATAAGGGCAACCTCACCACCCAGCCAGCCCGAGAGCACGCGGTGTGGTGCAGACTAGCGCAACTCAAGAAAGCATTTTATCTGCCTTATAAATTAAGAGCCTGGTCATAGGCCCTCACCAGGAGCAAACACAAGCACTCCCCTGGGGAAGGCAATTTAAAGAGAGAGAGGAGGGGGACAGCGCATCAGGCCGCTGCTTGGACGGCTCAAATCGACCTTAAAGATGATCCAGTGCAAGATGCAGCAGAAATTGATGGCCACGTGTCAATGAGATGGAGACAATAAGGGCGAAAGGTAAATGTCCCAGGGTAGATGTTTGTGCATGTGCATGACTGAAGTTTACATTGGGCCTCTTACTGTGTGTGCGTAAATCATGAATATCCTCCCGGCCTGTGCTCTTTAAGGCCCCTTTGGAGCGATTTCAGCTATTTTATTAAGCAGTAACAATTTATAGATTTCAAAGGAAGTGGATATATGGCACACCATTGGACTGGATCCTCTCATACGTGACCGAATCAGATGATGGATGTGGCATTACTAATCAAATTCATTGCGGCATCCACTTGGGAATTTGGCGTAAAAAAAGGAATATCAAGGCTTGCGTGCTTATGGAATGCTAGCACAATAACAATTATATTGCGTAATCTTGAATTATACATGATGAGTAAAAAAAAAACAATAATTTGCACAAGGGCATTATGATTTTAAACACAGTCTATTTGGTCTCCCATTGGAGATTCAATCAAAGGAGACATATCAGCACGCATGATGGAAGATAAAACCACTAGACCATAACATGGATGTAGCCTACACAGTGGCACATCCATCGATCTCTCTCATCACTTCATTTTAATACCTTTTATATCTTATTTGGCTTGCGACCATCTCCTGCTGAAAAACGTACAGTCCAGCATAGAAGCCATAGGATTTATGACAATTATCAAATTATGTTTGACTTGTTGACAAACCCATAAAATTTGGCCACAGAAAAATGATGTTTGGCATTACATAGGGAAAAAAAATGGCGAGTTAACATTTTATCTGTAACTGAATTCTTGTCTGTGTTAAATTTCATAGTTAATTCGTTTTTCTGTTGTATTTATTGTATCGAAGCCCTTTCAGTAAAGCACTAAAACATGACATGTGCATGTGTGTGCATTTATAAACACTCCAACTTTATTTTATGTTTGAATTCTCAGATGCATTAATGTGCAAATCACAATAATTACACACTCCCTCAAGTTAAGCTGTTCTTTTTTTCCACTTTTTTTCTCATTTATAGTCATATTTGAATAGGGAAAAATAATGTAATTGAGGCACACAGATGTTTTGAACCAAAACCTGCCGAAGACCAGACATTACTTGATATTCGTCCAGTCAGAGGGAGGCGGAAATCAACCTGATTCCCAGATGTGTCACCCCCCTCCTCCCATTTCTTCCTGTAACCTCCGAGACTATAAGGAAATGAAAAAGGATTAATGGGACTCTGAATCAACGAAATGACTTTAAATGACTTCTTTGGGTAGCCACAGGCCAGGCGCGCAGCATGTTTAAGTTGACATTTCAATTGTACAAGTAATTTGCATTCTATTTGACTCTAAATGACACCTTGATATTAAGGATTCCAACAGCAGTTTTTGATTTCCTCAGTTCAAAGATGAGCCTAAGAGACGTGGCTTAATCAAGGTGTGCAGGACTCCTGTCAATCTATAACACCAAAAAAAAAAAAAAAAA
>OMLB01003129.1:12607-25532 GCA_900302555.1 Myripristis jacobus
GAAAGAAAAGGGCAACCCACTCCACTCCACGCATACTGAGCTAGTAGTCTGGGGTTGAAGGGTGACTAAACTGAAGTTACCCAAAGCTCTTGCTTTCTCAGGAAACGTAGCTGCGGCGCCCTTCTTAGAACTAAAAGAGTGTTGGGGGGCTACACTGTTAGCTTACCACATTCTTAGCATTACTTGAATATATATATGTTTTCAAACAACACATAGACTGGTCCAAGTGTTTGTAGGCCTTTTATATACACCACAAAACATCCACTGATTGACTAGGAGTTTATACGAGTTTACAGGAGGCAGAATAGGTTTATTGGAAGTTTTAATACATTTTCATAGTTACGCTACGTGAATTAGAAAATCAAGATGAGTTAAGTTGAATGGTCACTGCAGTTTTATGCTTGAACTGGATTGTACCAGGTCATAGATTTTAGCCTAGCTCTGACTCACAGCACAAGCTTTGAGAGGGGAACCTACTGTACAAATCAGTCTCGTCCAGGATCTCTGACTTGATGATTTCTTCGATAACATCCTCCAGGGTGACAATACCCAGAACCTCGTAGAAGGGGTCACCCTCACCCTCATTGTTCACCCTCTGAACTATGGCCAGGTGGGATTTTCCTAACAAGACATACATACATACACAAAAACACACACAGACACACACAAAGACACACACACACACAGGTTATAAAGTTGCGGTCATAGTGATAACAAGCGTAAAGGTCCACCTTACAGTGTGAAATAGGTCAACCGACATAAGCACGCAGCCTTGGGTACACAATGTCATTTGCACCTACTATCAGTATCAGTATGACATGTGCCACAGAAGCATGTATGAACTATAGATAAATCAATTCAAATATCACGTCTGTCTTTTTACAATGACATTTTTGTGGCATGTATTACAGCTATGTACCAATTCAGATCTTACACACAACAGGCGTAAAAAAAAAAAAAGAAAAGTGATTTGAATAAGTGATTCTCGATTAATGGCACAACAAGGGATGCAGGATACAGTAGCAGAACATGTACAAGTGTTAGCAAACACAGACAGCGGCAAATGTTCAGACAGCCACAGAGACACTGAGACAGAGACGGTGAAACAGTCCCTCGCCCCAAGTTCATCATCTGAACATCCTTAGCCCTCCCTCCCTCCACATCTGGGTTCCCAGGACCCTCCTGTGTGCTGTACCATCTGAAAAAAAAAACAAAAAAAAACTTGCCGTGCACACAGAGAATACTGTCAGGCAAAATGCTAAACAAATTCTTTGCCTTTTCTCAGCTTGTGATCATTTAAAAGGAATTTTCCAGAGGCCTGGGCTAATATTAGCCCCTGCAAAATGAAGTTTCCATTCGGCCCAGGCGATATTCTCACCGAGCGAACGAACAGGCCGGGCGAAGCCTCCACCGTGTGATCAGATTGTCTTGGAGTGAGTCGTTTGCATGCAGATGGGCCTGGGTGTAAATAATGGAGGGCATCTGTGTGTGAGTGTACGCGCGCATGTGCATGTGAGCGCATGACTACACGGGTACGCAGGCAGGTGTAGGCCTGTGTTTGTTTGTGGAGAAGACGGATAGATCACTGACTTCACTGTTGGGATGCTGTTCCGGCTGATGCTGACTGCTTGGTGCAGGCAGGCACAGATTGACAGGGCTTTTGTGCTGATTACCGAGTGTGCTTTATTGCACTGCAGCTCACTTCTTCATCAATACTGTAACAGCACTCGCATCGCAACTGTACAGACGTGTACATGATGATGTGGTTACAATACATACACACGGGATGACCGCAGTAACACCCAGGTTACACCTAGAAGGCCGGTAAACCCCTACAGAGAATATTATTAATATTACTAATGTAAGCAACAGGAACTGAATTTATTAGCAAAAACTGCAGCTGGCCAGCAATATGCAGGTTTTGCCAACTAGTGTCCAAGAACAGTAGAGGCATCCTATCCTCACTGAGATGTCAATGACATCTTTAGCATGTTCCTTTATCACTGAGGGTTGGGCTTAACTAGGACAAACGCAAATGGAGTCTCAGTGGCTTACAGCAATCAGGCCTCAGAAGTCCTTGAGCAAGCAATTACTCTAAACTGCCCAGGGGAGGGGATGGCAAACGGAGTGGCCAGCACAGCACAGCACAGCGAAAACAGATCAATTCTTGGTTCCATGCAGTGGTTCCATTCCCTCGCCTGCTCTTCACTCCATGGCATCGGCACCACCAGTGCAAGGTTCACACCTGGCCTCCAACTTTAAGTTTCGGAGCAGAGACACCTCAAAAGTCTTCACTGCCAATAAATGTTCATTTAAATGTCATTTAGTCTGGTATCAAGTCTTTAGTTTCATTACTGTCAATTATTCTGAGAAAATCAGTCATTGTATTTGTATCATGTGAAATGATCGCAGTGCATTGAGTTTTTCACTTGTAAGGAAACCTAGTAAACACTAAATGCCCCTCCATTTAAGCCTCATTCTACAGCATAGTGCCCGAGCCAGGTGTTGGAATTATTGCTAACTAGTTCATATTTGATATATCGGATTGTACTTTTTTAAATTACAATGTGGCTAATATTAGTATTGTTTGGCTTGAGTTTGGGTTCAGACAAGCCTTTAAGTAGCTGCTGGACAGAATCCTGGTGTTTTGAGACCCGTAACATCGGACAACAAACACCAGTTGCATTATGTAAAGAGTGTTTTGTTATATAATTGAATTTCTGTCCTGTCAAAGTTCAAACAGCGGAGGTATGGTGGCTTTTAGTAGGATTTCCAGTGCCCATGCCATTGACTTCAATATTGGTGGCACCAAAGTCTGGCACCAGTTCAAGTTTGGAACACTGCTGTTAAGACATATCGTCCCTTTCTTCTGTATACATTTCTTGATCTGCTTTAGTACAAAAAAATAACAACAGGTTTCTTGGTAAGATGTATCTGTCACATTGCCTTTTTAGATTGTTGCTCATAGAGAAGCACCTGAATCTATAAAGGATTGCATATTCTCCCAAAATTAGGAATCATGAAATTGTGGACAATCATAGGCAGTGGCAGCTGGTCAGGGTCTGGGGAACAACATGTTTGTACTGTATGTATGTATATACAAATATAAAATGGGTGAATCATTGGGTCCTGACAGGTTGAGTTTCATCAAAGGAAAATGAACAACCAATCGGAATGTGTGTCAACATGACCTCATCTTCCTGACACAATACTAGGCCTGACTTTTCACCTCGGTGTAAGCCAACTGATAGGGAGAGGTGGAGGACATCAATAAACTCAAACATGCAAACACAAGCACACACACACACACACACCTGCACACTCTGGTAAATCTTTGTCACTCTTCCTGAAGCGGCCATGTTTTAGTGTGTGTACGTGCACACACACTTAAACACACAACTGTGATGGCACAAGTCACTTGTTTGACAAGTTAAGCTAATCCTATCAGGATGTTTGTCCACACCAAGAGCACTTTCTATCACCCCCTTCTCCTGAGAAGGTTTACTTGAGGTTAACTATAGAGATGACCTGCCATAAGACTTTTAACAGAGGCCTCACAGGTCACTAGTAAAAAACAGAATGACAAACACAAAATAACTGAATGGGAAGCTATTCAATGGAAATGATGGAGACAAACATGTTTATCCCAAGTTTAATATTGTTTATTCTAGAACTTGTCCCATGGGTTACAATCTAAGGAGACATGAATTTCACAAATTCCATGAAATGGGAGGCAAGGGCAAAATCTTTCCTGCAGACTATTCTGCGTGTTGTCTAGGAAATTCATTTGATACATTATTGAACACATTTTTTTTAATATCTAAAATCAGTTGCTGTTTTTAAACAAACAGGCATGTAAATACTCATCTGACGTTAATAAAAATTCAGATTTCAGAGACTGATTTACCCCTTTGACAAAAGGCTTATTGATAGGACAACTTGTAATGCAGTTCAACAGAAACAACAAAAACTTTGTTTCAGTACTTTGATCTGTTCTTAGTCAGTGTTCAATATGGTTTATGCTGATAGTGACAGAGAAAAATGACTGTCAACAAAGTTGCATTAGCATATATTTTCTTCACAATTAGAAATAAAATGAATGGCACAAGGTCTTCAGCATCAAATCTGCAGTGTTTATCAGAACAGAACAACAATTGTATACTTTCCCCAGACTCTTGTGTTTGATTCACAAAATTTTCAGAAGCTGGAAATCATTCAATTATTATTCCATACTGCAGACAGGCAGCTGGACTGATGGACAAGACCGCACTAATCTCTGGTGAGCAAGTATAGATCTGATTGGCCACATGGTGTTGTGATAACCAGCTAAATGCTTTTAAATGCTCAAAAGTGTTTAGAATTGGAAGAGCCATATATCATGTCTCCTTACAGGTACAGTCATAAAAATGTGAGAATCTCCTGATGTAAAGCAAATTGATAATGTGTCATGAAAGAAATTATTAAGTTTTGATGAAAATCTAACATCAATAACAATGTTTTAGAAAATTGTTGACATCACAACATTTTGACTATCTTGACTTAACTGCAAGCATTCCAAAAGAAATAATCAATCAATCAATCAATCAGTGTTCAGTAATGTGAGTTCATCATCACTCATTGTCGATGCTATTGTGAATCAGCTCAAGTCACGCACTACAAATACACTTCGATTACACAGTGTACAGTAATGCCATCACACTGGCTGCATCAAATGTAAATGTTGCCTGATCTCACATGTCAGTTTAACTGGTTGACCTCGATGTGCACCGAAACTGTCTCGGTAGCATGATGGTCACTGCAGGTGGTTGTAGGATGCATGTTATGAAAATGAGCATCCAGACATTGTGGTTACTAAAACTATAGCCATGTAATCAACCTCTCCACCTCAACCTCTAATTTAGTTTCTGTATTGTATTCTAACTGTGCCTCTCCCTCACTCTGTTACATACATGTAGGCACACACACACACACACACACATACACACACACACACAGAAGCTCTGTCCTTTCACACAGTAGCTCCACTCCAAATCGTTTTGTCTCACTGTCCCACAAGATGAGTACATACTTTCCACTTTCCCACAAAAAGAAGAAAAAATACGGCCCCAAAGACAGGAAAAAAATGCAGCTTCTGTCTTCCATAAATATGCTACGAGACAACAACAGACTGTTTATTCATAGCTCCTTAGCTGCCATTATTGCAGTGGGTTTTGTAAGCGGGACTGGAGGTAGAGCGGGGAGGCTGACCCTCTGAACCGCTGGAGCCTGGAACTTGGCACCGGGCCGCGGGGAAAGCGTGTCCTTGCGAGGGCCAGTCGTCTGGGGTCCTATAAGCCACCACTGCTGCCTGACATCTGGGGCCGTCTAGCTGGGCCGAGGCTGAGTGCATGCTGGGTAGACCAGCACACAGGCACACTGCACACATCAGGGTCAGGGTCAATTCACTTTCAATTTCATCCATTAAGAAAGCAGAGTTTTCCTTGCTGTTGTTGTTTTGGTTTGGTTTTTGATCAGAAACTGGGCATTTTTAATCATGAAAAGGTTCTCATATTCAATCCACAAGGCATTTCTGAGAATAACAGCTCTGTCATTGTACATATGAATGCAGTTTCATGTGTAATGAACACACACAAACACACAGGGGATCACTTTGTTTCCCTGACAACAAAGCAGCAGATGACTTCGGTACCAGGAAGTGCTTCATCTAACTGAGGAGACACTTTTGGCAACACAATACAGTTATTCATCTGTGTGTATTAATATGCTGGCTATGAATGGATGAGAGCGCACACAAACAAAGTCTGGCGCAAACATGCACTCAAAAGCACAAACACACACACACACACACACACACACAAGTCTGGAAGACATTTGATCTTTGCTAACTGGGAAAATAGTTATCACACATGCACAGAAAACATCACATCATAATTTATGATGAGATTATGAAATATGTAATTTGAGAGCCATAATCAGTGTGAAATCTGTTGCTGAGTTCATAGATTGAGAAAAGACGGTAGAGAAAAGGATGAACGCAGACCCTGGTTGCAGAAAACATGGATTGCTTTTAAATGTATAGCAACAAAGCACATTTTAATAACCAGTGTACTAAAGTGTCTGTCATCAAAGCAGCTTGGACAAATACTCTCTTCATGCCTATTTGAGCAGCAATAACCAAGATGGGCTAATTTTGCCTATGGCCCAGAATGAAACCAACCAAGTAGTCCAACTCTAGGTAGCTGACTATGCACTGGACCAAACCAGCAAACCATCCATCCATCCATCCATCTGTCCGTCCATCCATATCCCCAAGCCAGGCCTGAGAACCTCCACTCAGGCCTTCAGAGACTAAGCCGTGTGCTCTTTTCCACCATTCCCAGCTTATTTATGGAATGCAGCTTTGTCATATTTTTCCATAGCGCAATTTCCCCCTATAAATAGGCGCGTAAGGCTTGGAGAGTCAGGGTGGGAGTGGTGGTGGTGCGGAGGGGGTCAGTATCTGTTGTGGACACTCATCACAGCCCCCCTTCCCTTCTTGCTCTCCCCCTATTTTTCCAAATATTTGAGCGCTGACAAATATAGTGTAATCTTGGGGCGATGGGAACCTATTGGATACTGTCTTTATTCCAAATCTACCTCGAGTGAAAAAAAATGGATAGTTTCCAGTCCAGTCAAGCCATTTTGACCCATTTTTCCATTGACACGGACAGCCATGCTCCCCTGATGCTGGTAGCCACTACATGTCAACTATTTAGAGTGTCTCCGCTTACAAACATTTAGGCTGGATCCCTGGATACACATCCAATAAAAAAAAAGCTATACTGTTGCTTGGGCTGCATTAGAATTTAAGGGAATGTTATGATTAAAGGGTTTTCCTGCTATTATAAATACATAGGAGAGGCAAGTGCCACATGAGGTGTTTACTGTGCTGATATCAAGAAGACACACACACACACACAGACACACACACAGTGTCTCTAACATCACACTGTGTCTCTTACTTCACAGTATTCCGCTGATGCTTACTTTTAAAGACAAATCTAAGTCTATGACAAAGCAACCTAATCAGTCCTGACTTGACCACCAATAACATCAAAGAAACTTGAAACATGGAATCTTACAACATTATATACGTTTTTGTGTCTAAAGTTCCATTCACTTATATTACTGAAATAAGCTACACAATAACAAAACAAAGTGCCATAAATTGCATGACCTCTTACACCAGCCACCATCAGTGATTGAAGGGTCCTACTTGTATCAATACCACATTCATTTTCATACAGCTATGTCATTAACAAAGTGTTCAGGGTAATACATTACAAAAGCAATGCATTACATTTCTACATTACTTTTAACAATAACAAAGTACTGTAACATGTTACTAATAGGATTTTGGTAATATTATTACATTTACCATGTCAAGTACTATGTTACCAACTGAAATTAAGTCTTAATGTGTTTTTTTTTTAAGAATTCATCCACACCGCGCCACATTTGTCAGTGCACCAACAGAAAAAATATCCGAAGAATTTCCTGTTGCCGAAGTTTGATGGCTGAGATGGTTGCAGAGTCAGATTGTGTGTTTTCAAAATATTCCCATTGCTTCCAGTTTATCACAGAAAAGAACAAGAACACAACTGTCAAGTGCAATCTATGTCCAGGGAAGCCGAGGGAACTCTCTACAGCGAGAAATAGCACAGGTAATCGGGAGAAACACCTCACACTAACCCTAAGCTAACTGAGAGAGACGATGTTCCAAGCGAGCAGAGGAGGAAAGGCTGAGGACGTGTGCACGAGCAAGCTGCAGCAACAGACGTCAGGCGTCTCTGGATCTGCCATGGAGACGCCTGACCCACGAGAAGTGAGGAGGCTCGTGCCAGAGCATGTTGTCAAAGACCTGTCAACAGTACAATCACCAGCTTTTAGAAAGCTTGTCAGCAAAATTCCTGTCAAAACCATCACAAGGTAAGTGAATGGTGCCAACATTGCCTGCAATAAACTTGAGCTTCAGCATGTGCTTTGATTATTGTAATATATATCTATCTTATATATCGTATCTTAAGTAACTACCAATATGTAAAATATTGCATTTTGAATGTAACTTGCCCAATACTCTCAACAAACAAACAAGACCAACACTGAGAAGAATGTCAACCTCTGTCTTTTCTACACGGCATTTTACACTGTGTGTCGAGTCTGAACAGGTGATTTACATCACAATGGGATTTTGACTATTTTGTCCCGCTGGCAGACAGGGCCTAATTATTGCAGTGCTGGTCAATCCAGTCCAGTCCGTTCATCACGTAACTACAAGGCCACATATCTTGAAATCGACTGGGCCAGTTGTCTTGAAATTTGGACAGCACATTCATGCTCCCCAGAGGATAGACACAGTCAAGTTTGGTGATGTCATGACCTTTCCTCTAGCACCACCCCCAGGCCAAATTTCAACTTTTCACACAAGATATAACATCCAATCAATTGATTGACTGGTATCTGGTAAGAGACTGGTATCTGGTAACACATCTCTATATGTAATGGGTGAACTGTTAATAAGTAATTTGCTAAATATAGTCATGCTTCCCAGGGAATGAACCCTATTAAATTTTGCTGTCACCATCACCTTTCCCTCAGACCAAAATGTCATATTTGCATGAGACATCACTAAATTTAATTAGTCGATTGCTATGATATTTACCTCCATATGTTTGTGCATCTGTTTGTTACATTTTTGCCCCTATTTATTTGTTTGTCTGTTAGCAAGATAACTCCAAAACTAATGGAGGGATGAAAGAGAGATGAAACTGCATGGAGGGACTGGTGAAGGAGGAGCTGATAAAATTTTGGAGCATCAAAGTCAATGGTCAAGGTCACAGTAAATGTCAAACTTTACATTTTGGGCAATATCTCCAGAATGAAGCAGCTAGGTGTATTATGTTGATGTGGGGATTACAAAGCGCTGTGGAGGTTGCTGTCTCTTGACTGCTCTTGTTAGTGAGTGCATTCATACAACCCAAAGGAAGATTCCTCTTGATTCTAATGACCCCATTACCTTCCCTCCAGCACCATCCTTATGCCGAAATGTTAGATTTAATATAAATTTACTGGGCAAGCTGCCATGAATTTTGAAAAGCACATTCATGCTCACCGGAGAATGAACCCTGTCAATTTTGGTGACTTCATCACATTTTCCTCAAGCAGAAGGCCAAAGTGCTTTCAGGCAAAAATGTGTAAATAACATTACATTAACCAACTGAGCGCTGTACCAGCAGTCGAGGGCTCATGCCTATTACTTTTAAAGTAATACAAAACTTGATTACAGGTCCAATAACTCCGTAAGTTGAGCTTCATATTAACCCATCTGGTCAGAAGACATATTGACCATTATGACGCTCTGTTTTCATCTCATATCTGTTCTGTTGCTCCTTAAAACAAATGCACATGGAACAACAACAGTGGGGGGAAAAACAAGGAGATCTTCTCAGCAACAGGAAACAACAGGGTTTATGGGAAATGCAGTATTAACTTCAAGTGACCCATAAACCAACACATAGCGCATGTTGAGGCAAGGTGGCCTCAAAGCCTGTGTTTGTGATCTGCGAGTGATGCTTTCTTAGTCATTTTGCAATACCTTGGCTGCTTTTGACCAAACAATACAGTTAGCATGATATGGACTAATCAGGGTAATGCAGAGAAGTTAAGTCTGCTCATAGCTCCTAACCATCATTAAGGGGCCTTTTGGTCACAAGATCACTCTGCTGCTACTAGCCAGTGGGGTGTCACCACATACTCACACACACACACACACACACACACACACACACTGCCGGAATAGCGTTGTTGTTCATTCAGAGAAGCAGCTTGCTGTCGTAGCTGGCTGTGTTTGTTGTTAAAAGCTCCCCTGAGTGGAGATTCCAATGGGCCTCAGTCATAAGGAGAGGCATCAATGGGAAACTGGTGGGGATAAATGAATGGATCTGTGGTCAGGTGCTGCTCCGCTATGTGGGCACTGTAACTGCTGAATGGTGAGCACATCAAAAGAGGATGGCAAAGACTGAAGGTGTTTTGAGTTGACAAAACACATTAAAAAGAAAATTGTATTGCACATTTAACTTTTACATTTTGTGTGAATTAAAGTGTCCTCAGTCGACCAGTTTTATGATAAACAAACCATTTTTTAACAGGTCGCGCCAAGCCACAATTACAAATACAGTTAACTATACAGAAATGAATTACAGAAATGAATTTGAAGTAATGAGGAAATATTCTATCCGTACATTATGTTTTGACGGGTTCTGCGTGAGACAGAAAGGACGAATACATGGTGTATTCATGTGCTTTGAAGCCAGAAAAACAATTTCCTACTTGTTAGTTAGCTACCTATCTTACTAACTATAACAATGTTTTTACGCAGTAGAAGTCAAATCCACATCATTTGTTATACTGTCATTCTGGTTTAGAGTCTCTGACCTAAATAACCTGTGAATAGCAACTGATGATCTAGCACAACTTCACCCAAACCAACAAAGTGCATGGAATAATGATGATCAGTTGAAAAATGAGAGGATTTCAGTTACAGCAGCAGGTAAAAGAGGAAACATGTTAGTTAAAAAACAATGCAACCAACCAGCAGCTCTATTGAAGGCCACATGCCGCAATGCGTTGGTTCTTAAGCAATCTATTTTTTCCTCCTCTTTCACCTTCAAGTGTGGCTGGAATCCTCTTGTTTTCCAAATAGTGTGTGAATGCAACGCTGTTTGGCAGCTGATTTTGATCACTCAAATGTCAGTCCTTACCACTAGCATGTCATTATGCTAAACTATTACACAACCCACAATAAAGTAATTTGGACAAAAATAAACCTGGGTGGGATGTTCACTGTGATTCATTACCTGTATCAAGCAAATTTGTTTTCTGCATATTGACTTTCACATTGCCCTGATATGAATGGAAAGGACTGATTGCCTGTAAAGCAGGAAAAAACAATACAGCATGCTTATGAGAATGTAATGTAAAGTATACAAGTATGAATTGTAGTAAATGGGCTAAGGCCAGGGGCGCATTACATCTCACATTTGCTGTGCTATCGAATCCCATCTTGCATCATAGTGCACACTCTTTAGGTTGAGGCAACAACACGAGGTTGTGATCTGAAGTCCTGCGAGGCCAGACCTACAAGACACTGAAGACTTATGGGTCCTCGTGGGACTATACTGAGCATGATGGAAATCCAAACGGATCATTAATGTAGATGTTTGAGCATTAGCAGCACCAAAGACAGCAAAAACTAAATTTTGTTTGCACATTCCTACACACAGGTGGAATGATGAGGAAAAATACATGCATGAGGCATGCATACTTAGGTGCGTGCATGATTGGGTCCCTGATTGGAGTTTTGGAGAACTGGAGGTGAGACAGTTTCCATGAGAGGTGCAATGCAATTGGCCAAAAACACAAATCATCTCAGTACAAGGGCAACAACAAAAATTAAAGCATGTCTGAAAATGATCCAGACCTCCCAGACAATTCCAGACTGCGTCAGGAGATCAGGATGTGACACTATGTGAGCAATGACATGCCGTTTTTTGACCTTAACCACTTTATCTGGTACTGTCTGGGACGCCTAAACTTGCTGAGGTATCATATGGTGTGCACCGGGCCTAAAACACACAACAACACCTCTAAAGATTATTCCACATGTATTATCTTTAATGTAAATCACTCATATGTAATAAAGATCTTACCTGCAAAGAGCAGAAAGCCCTTGGTGAGTCTCAGGGCTACTTAACAAGAGCTGTTTTAAGTCACTTCATATTGTGCTTAATCCTTAATTAACCCATGCTGTACATTGTGATCTGAAGGGAACTGCTCCTCCATTATCACTGATCCATGGGACATGTGGTTTTAATGAGCACATCCACTGAATAAGTTTCATTAAAATGAATGCCCATCAAATGATCTAGTTTCAATAATAAGCTTCTGAAGTGAATGATAACAAAATCAGCAACACGATAATGTCACATGGCTCTGTCACTACAGCAGTCACACCATTTGAGGGACTCTTCACATGTGACACAGAGAAAGCCAATCAAACACCTGAAAACACACATTTTTGGCACTGAGGACTTACAGCTTTGTAACTCATAATTAATACCTCAATAAAAACAATTAGCCGAGGCAAAATCCTTAAAGCTAGAATGAGCTAAGTACCAATGAAAAAGCTCCCGTGCTTTGTGCTCTAAGCTGCGAGAATGTGGCCTGTTAGAAGAAAATAAAAGCTGCCAGAACATCCTACATCTTTTGCTGTTTCTTTCATTACTCACAAAGTCAGAATCATCTGACTGTAAACATCCATTATCACTCACTTCTAATGAATTTGTTTTCATAAGGGCCTACACAATATCTCAGGATAGGAATTCTGAACATGCATAGTCATTCTTTTTTCAAACAAATATAATCTAGTTAGTGCTGCATTTCTTGAAAACATTTCACATGTACGTTCTCCCACACAGAACTGGACTGTGACTGGCAAACATGAACAGCTCTCCCAATTCTAATGACTTAAGCGATGACTTAGTGAAAGCATTCCAGTGGGCCTGAAAAACTGCCCAGTTAATTGTGTATAGCTGTGATTTTAGTTTCCACCATTAATCACAGTATGCTGCTGGCTTATCAGTGATACTGAAACATTTCATTTGATTTAAAGTAGTTGAAACCAGTGAAATGGTCACGCAGACGGGCTGTAAAATAATTTTTGTTCTCAACTGTCAATATTTGTTGTGTAGTCACTGTAAACAACCATTATTATCTCTGCCAGGCGGCAGCCTAGAGGAGATATTGTGTTTGGTCCTGTGTGTGTGTGTGTGTGGGTGTGTGTGTGTGTGTGTGTGTGCGCATACACACAGATATAAATAGACACACA
>OMLB01003129.1:25552-46806 GCA_900302555.1 Myripristis jacobus
GTGTGTGTGTGTGTGTGTGTGTGTGTGTGTGTGTGTGTGTGTGTGTGTGTGTGTGTTTGTGTGTGTCTATCTGTCTATCCGTGGCTAATCTCGGAAATTAATGTGCCAATCAACCTAAATTCTTTCCTGTGCACAGTTGTCACTGTATGATGAAGAACCTCTCGTGGTTGCAGTGATTCAAAACCTTGCTCTCTCTCTCTCTCTCTCTTCCAGGGTTACTATACACTGTTCCTTCGCTTACTGTCTAGCTCGCTCATTTTTATACCCTAATGTGGCCGCCTTCGCTCTGACCGCGGGTGAAAAAATCCAGGACATGGGTTGTGCGTTGTTGAGTTTACACACTGCTGACAAAGTCAACGGAACACAGAACAGATACACTGGGGAAAAAAAGTAAAAAGTTTCAGAGCGGGGTTAAAATAGGTCACATAGCCTGATGCTTCTCCACTGTATAAAATCACGAGTAAAACAGCTGTCACCGTTTCATACATCAGCCGACTATTTGCCTAATCTTCACGAGTCTGTGCGTTTGTGTGTGTGTGTGTGTGTGTGTGTGTGAGTGAGTGTGTGTTGAGAGAGAAAGGGTGAGATCTTTAATAGTCATTTTTAATTTTGCTATTTTAATTTGTTCTCTTTACGAATCTGTCAAAGCCATGGGACTTCTGGCAAGAAATGGCTTGCAAGCCACAGGTTCCTGAACCACTTGTGTAATGTGTGTAATAAACTGAAACAGATACCGAGAGAACAAGAAAAAGCTACACTAGAGAGGCTTTGGGAGTTTTACGGAGAGATTTGCTCAGCACATAGGGTAGCGCAGAGCCACACAGTCTATAGTCCAGAGAAGGGCAGACACACTTTGCAGAGATCTGCACTCTTCTGAGTTCACTCTTCTTGTTATAAGATTGATCAGTAAAAATTGCTGTTATATCAATTAGCTGTACAACCTTAAAGGACCGTCCTTTTACAGTTGATCGTATCGATGCATTACAGATACTGGCTGTTTAAGCGTGTAAAGAATATGCTTTGATGGCATAGTCACGCTAACTTGCCTCAGTTGATTAGCCCACCATTCATGCTGAAAAAAAGTTTAAGTCAAAGAGTGAAAAATTGCTCTTTGAAACTTGGAAGTTGATGCACTTTAGTAACCCCCTCTTATGAGTCCTTGGCCAGCAGGCTCATTCACTAAAACTATTGTAAATATATTAAAATTTGAACATTTCAAAGAAACTTTTTTTTCCAGGCGCATTCAAATTCTGCTCACAGGCTCTGTTCAGCTTTGTTGTGAGCATCTGTGATTGACAGTGCAAAGAACAGAACCCAAGTAAGGTGGAGGTTAATGACTGGCTGAAGGTTTCAGCACAGAACAAGGCACACTCTGGAGTATGCCTCAACTAAGCAGCTAGCTCCTGCTAGGCCACGCACATCTCAGTGCAGCACAAATGAGTTAATAACTGGACCCAAAAACCTCAGAGTTTTAAATCTTTCAACTTTTGAGTGATTGTGATGGAATGAAACAGTAATTTTAGTGAGCGTACATGCTGGCCATGTTTTCACAAGATAGAATTACCTATGTGTAGCAACTTTTGAGTTTCAAGGAGCAGTTTTTCACATTTTGATGAAAATGAGGAGGAGCGAGGGTAGGGTCAGTAGACTTGACCTCTAAGCTACCAAAGCACATTCTGTACACACTGAATATCAACTGATATTCCTGATGGACAGATACGATACAACTTACTGTTGACGACAAGTTAATATAGGACCAATTATTATTTGATTAATAAATCAATAAATCAATTAAAACCTCCCTAAACATGAGGATTTCCAAAAGGGCCTTTAAAGAGGAGTGCAAATCAAGTGCACTTGCTGTAGTGATGCACTTGCTGGAAATAATCTGAAACCAGCCAAAAGCGTTGCCATTTTTCCCATTTTTCCACCTAACCATAGACAAAATGTGTCCATTCATCTACTGTCCAAGTCAAATGTATGCGCAGTCACTGTACTACTAAGTTACAGTTACTTTAACACTATGTGTATGTTACTCTAGCGAACATACATAAAAAAAAATACTGGATGCTGGGATCCTTGATGTAATTTGGTTGCAGCAGCAGCAGCAAACTGCCTAAGATACTTAATGAGTCCTGAAGGAGTTATACATGAGCAGTTAGCCTACTATAAATATTTATATTGACTAAAAAATTGAAGAAACAGATGAGCAATTGATTTATGGGATGCCAGGTAGGACTTCGCCATGTAGGCCTCGAGTAGAAGCATGTACATAAATTGAGAGGGATTAAAAAAAGAAGTGTATATGGGCAAGGCGAGACTCTTCTGTCCACACTAAGCTGGCGTTTCCTACCTGTGAAAACGTGGCTTTTCAAAAACACTGAAGAGGCTGAAGAAGAGCTTTTTCAGAATACTGCTGTCATGTTGATCTACTGAAGGTCCAAATCTAGCGTCGAGCATGTGCAGGTCATTCGCTCACACTTGTGCATGCTCATGTATCCAGGGGCTTTTCAGTGCAGACGGCGGGCTTTTGGAAAACGATCTGAGAACACTAATGTGGCGTACTGTGGATGGAAGACCAAAACAGCATTTTCAGATTTACCTGGCTTAGCGTGGACCGGTCTCAGCCAAACAGCTTTGTGCACAAGGACTAACCAGCCCCTGTTGTGTTGTGCGGGCTGACTCTCATAATTCTGACCGCACCTTCAAAGTAGCATTAACTTCATTTGTTAAAATCAATTTGATCACAAATGTACATACAGTGCATTGAGTTTACAAATATAACATTTTTGGGGAGATGCTGTGAATTTATGATCGCTCTCCCACTCCACCTCCACACACATCTGTATGCAAAAGGTGTTGGTGAAATATGTCACTTATGCCAAGAACCAGCTAGATCTTAAATAACCTGGTCTAATTAAGATTTGACCCATGCATGTCTTAAATAGCTCCCAACAAGTACCTGCACCGGTGCATGACATTTTTTAATTCCTGTAATGAGAATGTCATGGATTTTTCAAAGCCTAACTTATTAATCACTAACAAACCACTAGCAAAATCAAACACGTCCACTTACACTTGATCTATTTCTTATCCTTGATATCAATTCAGCAATGTAGCGCTGTGAGGTGGAGCTCATGCAGAGGCAGTTTCATCCCCCATTAGCTTTTGCTAACAAGTGCTAACACTTGGCTGGTGCCAGCTTCCCAGAAACAAAAACGCTGGTGTGAAACTTTGCAAATGTCCTAAGAGAAGAGGCTCGATTAGTGTCAACAGATTTCTATAGTTCTGAAACTTGCGATTAATAAGCACATCTTAAGACTGTGTATAAGATAAAGTATCATGTGTGAATGTTGAATCGTTTACTATGCTGTTTCATCCATTATTGATATGTTTTCTGCAGCCAGCTGAAGTGAACCACTAATGTCTCTGCTCTCTCACTGCTGAGCTCTGCTAGAGTCTCAGACAGTACGTTCCATCAGCTGATTGTGAAAAGTGCTGGTGTCTTTTGGGCCTGTGAAGGGCCCGTCTTGGGCTTTTCCTCTTGCCAGTAAATGGAGAGACAGACAGTGTGCCCGGTGTTATCAATGAAGCCGGCCCCTTGGCTCACCAAAAAGTGCAGCTTGGAAGGCGTCCATGGCAGGGCATTAGGCCTGGAGGTTTGTGTCGTTTGTAATTTACAACACTGAGGGAAATGGGCAAGAGGACAATATGGAAAGAAGAGGGAGAGAGGGAAAGTGGAAGGAGGGGGATGGGACTTGCTGCACAAGCAAGTGCCTCTGCTTCCCCGAGTGTGCTGCATGCAGCCTGGTTACTAGCCTGACCAAGCTAGAGGGGTTTCTGTCCCTCTCAGAGCCACAGACTGAATGGGCCTTGTTCCTCCTCCTGCTTGAGTCACAAATTAGCTAAAGGTATAGTTGGATATGCATGCACAAGGTTTAAGCACAAACGCAGAAAAAGACCATCAGGAGTGTTTAGTCAAATGTCCAATGTAGTCAAGTAGTGCCTGCTGCACAGTGCTGTTTTATAATGTACTGTTGTACGTTCGATAACAGCTAATCGTAGCTGTAATGCACATGAAAGATTCAAAAGACGTCAAAGAGATGCCAGGAAATCAAGGGCTGATGATTCTGTTGGTATCACTCCCTTCTTATTCCATTATCTGACAACTGAAATTCAATAATTCAACCAGCCTGAGACCCTGATGCTGTATGGGAATGGGAGACCATATTCACTGCAGGCCCTAGAGTTAGAAAGAACTCTGCAAATTTGCACAATTAAATCAGACATAACAATTACCACCAAGACATAATGATTACCACAGCGTAGTTATCATGATCATACTCACTCTCATCATCATCATACAGCTACACTAATAGCAGCAATTTCCTTTCATTTCATAAGTATGACGTAATCCACAACACCCAAATTACAACGATAATATCTTGAAGATATGACTGCATTCCAAACAATCATGTCCATGTCATTTTGCCCTCACCAGAGACACAAAGAACATTAAAAAATTAAGTTCAAGGAGAAAGAGTGAATAAAAATCTTTGCACCACCTTAGAGGATGATACCACTTAACTTTTGGTTTGCACTGACATTAACATTTGTTACTTTTCCCCATATGGGGAGAGATGAGGGAGGATATTTTGTCCCACCTCCAAATCTGTGATTTTGTGAGGATATGGACATAATCGGTTGTTCAGATATGATACTGTGGTAACACAATGACGATCATTTTATGTAAGCAAACAACTCCGTATTGCATGTAGGGTTCCCACACTCACTTGGCCATCAAATTTAAGGACTTTTCAATGAGTTTCAAGACTTTTTTGGAAAAACTGAAGGACTCAAGATTGGCAAATTGTGGTGGGAGAAATGACATTTCTCAAAATGAGATTGTCATACAGATCTCATCTTTCACGTCTAAGCTTGTCAAGCAATCCTTGTGGAATCATTCAGTGTAAGACTAAATCTCTATCAGTGTGTTTTCTCTCAGGATGTGAAGTATTGAGTGGAGAGGAATGCAGAGAGGTGCAGTGAGCTGAGGCATACTGATGAATTTAGGTGCCATATCTTAATTTTAAAAATCAAGTAGGCCTACTTTCAAGGGCATCTGATCATTCTCTAAAAATATTTAAGGCCTTATTTTATTTTTCTCAAGCCAACAAACTTTCACTGATTTTCAAGCCTCATGCCAACCCCACAAAGTCCACAAAGTACAGTAGATCTCACTCTGACAGCAAAAGAAGCATCCAGTCTGTAAATTGTGCATCGCGAGCACTGTCCCACACTCAGTGAACTCTATTCAGATTCAAGTCTACTTGTAACCGAACACAAACTTTGTTGCTTGAACTGATTTAAATGTGAAAGGAAAACCTCAACAGACCAAACACAGAAAACATGGCATACATACAGAAGATAACAAACCAAAGGCCACACAGAAATTTCCAATACCAGATGCATAAAGCAGTGCACAAACATCTCTTTTGTGCTCGTGATAATAGCTGTTCCATTTTGTTGATTATAAAGTCCATCTAACTTGTTAATGTTTTTTTCTTCCCTTTCAACGGTTTAAAAAGCACACAGGTCCAGTATGATCTCTGTTTTGGGAAACAGCTTATTAAAAGGGAACGTGGGGGTGGCTGCATTCTGGATTGCATAATAACGCTTGTCTCAATAGTGCATGGCTACAGATCCTAGGCAACTTGTGCTGGAAGCAGACTCAGCTCCTTACTTACATCCACAACACAAAACTCCCAAAGCCCTACTCCAGGAATGACCAACCTCAGAGATTACAGGAAATGAGAGTGACTAATGACTCACTGATCAAGTTCATGAAATGTGACGATGTGAAGCATTACAGACATCCACAACTGTGTTGCAAAAAGACTCATTTGATCCCTGTGGTGATTATGACAGCTTGAGACTGTACGCATCAGTAGCCCTGAGTCATGTTCAATCCCTTAATGTCTGATGTAAGCCAGCGGTGCATTTTTATGTAGGCAAACAGAAAAATGCCATACAGTCATGCTCCTGTGAAAATCAAGATGCGAAAATTATATGGAAAACCCCAACTAAATCCTGGAATGAAGTATTAAGGGGATCCATATGCCATATTCAGCATTGAAGGGATATAGATCCCTTGGTGAACCACATAGACGGGTTCATGTTAGGATATACATCAAAACAAGCATTTAATACAGGCTTTCCTTCAAGGACAGCCAAAAGTAGTGCCTACTCTTAAATACCAAAGTCTACCTCCCCCCTCCCACACTCTACTCAAAAGTTTTGTTCAGCATGTACCTCAGACAAAGGAGATATAGTTGATATCTTAGCCACCCCCTGGGTATGAGACTTGTTCTTAACTGACTGTAATAAAAAAAAATTCTCAGCAGTCATTCATAAAAGCATCTACTATAATCAGTCTAGTGATGTATCAGCGTCACATACAAGTAGGCCTTTGCCAGCGGAGAGGAAAACAGGGCTATAGAGGTTTACATCAAAAGCCCCTCATAAAGGAAGTTTCAGACAATCCGCAATTCATAAGGTTTCATAATATCTCGTTTTTAAGGCAACAGGAGCCTCATTGTGGCTTGTTGAATAGACATGGCAAACATTCTATTTTCTATTGCACCTTTCCTGGCTACGATTGGGTTTGCCAAGTGGGGCAAATTTGAAGGCTAAAACATTTTACAACGATTGCCAAATGCAGCGAGCTGACACTGACCCGCTTGTTTGTATGCTGAACCGCGAAAGCTGGAGTTGAAGGGGCATTATTGCATAATGACATAACCTACCTGAATATGCTCGGAGCTACAGACAAACAAATCATATCAATTTCATATCAATCGTACATTTTAGAATAGAGATCTCTGAATGGCAAATCTGAGGAGTTGAGGCCATGCTCTGGTGCATCTGAATGATAATGGTAAGCATGGTATGAGGTGCATGAACATGTGAAATGTAAAGAAAAGTCATAATGCCAGATCAGACAGGCTCTGGGAATGCACTGCGTCTAGATTCACACTCCTGAATTGTGGTACTAATCGGGTCTTAAAGGCCTACTCCATGTTGTACCAGAATTTGAAGAATGTAGGCCAATTCAAAAGCCAGTCATTTAACACAACAAACTTGGACAAGGAAGACCAGGAGTTAAAGTAAGACAATACTTGTATTACCCAAAGTCAGTGCATGTTCTTACCAAACCCTGCACTTGTCACATGCCTCTACTGCTGTTCATTTTGCATCAAAATTACACCCTCTTCTTGAGGTAGTCTATTACTGCTGCTGTCCTCTGTATCATAGAGTAAAGTAAAAAAGGAGACAACCTTTGATTCAAAGTAATCAGTCCTGATAAAGTGAACGGCCTGCAGGAGCAGTCTTGCTGTGTTCAAAGGGGTATCCCTCACCAGGAAACATAACTTTTCTTGCCAACATGACGCCATTTAATCCCAACACTTATTCCAGCGTTAGCACCAAGGGTTACCAGGCAAAAACTCCGACAAGCTCTCTAGATATTTGCTATGATACGCTACCAGCAAATGTCCTGAAAGAATAAAAAAACATTTGAAGAAGCTGCTGTCGTTATTTCAACAAGGCCAAGTGAAAGACACAAAAGAAATGAGTTTCACTTTAAGACAAAGTACTGAGCAAGGAGCCTGCGGAGGCTGTTGAATCTGAATTAAGCATAGATTGGCCTATATTGCAGAAAGCGGGGAACTAGTTCAAGACGTGCCAGGCCTCATGTAGGCCTTTTTACACCAGGGACCTTGCTCTCAAAGACGAGTGAAGCACATATACCCTCGGCTATGACACACTGATTGAACACAAGACACAAGTATCTTCAGTGCTTTCAGTCACTCTCACTGGTCATTTACCAATACGATATTTAATAGTTTTGCAAATGACTGATGAAAAACGGCTAACAAAGACAAAAAAAACTGAGGCTCTTAAAAGAATGTTGGAGGGAACTGTTACATAAGGATGGTGGCTCAGACACCTGTCATAACTGAATAAAAACACAATTTATACTACTGATACACAGTGCTGGATGTGAACAAATTTATACACCAAAGTTACAGACTTCAGGGATGAGAATAAATCAGCTAAATTCAATGCATGCGTCTGTGTGTCCTGTGTTAGTACGGCAGAGGGACAGCAGGCTGTTGGGGGAAAAAAGCTTCCTCTGCCTCTGTTGGGTCAAGTCCCAGTCCCCCTTCCTTATTCAAGTTAGACAAGTGACGTGCCTTCCCCAAGGGGCAGAAGCGCCGAATGCTGGGGAAGAATACCTGTGCATAACCTGATAAAGCAGTAGCATTTCTCCACTTTGCCGGCCCCATCGAAAACATCCACACAGCAACTTTCTAATAGTCTCCCTCCCTCAAAAAGACCAGCTGCAGTGTATAGTAGTGAGTTAACAAGTTTTATTTCCACTGAAGGAATTTCAGACATGACTAAAACTTGGAAGGGCAGCTGATTTGCCCTTTCTGTGCGTGCAACTTGGTTTGGTCCCAAATGGACACACTGACCCACTCATTAAAACCTAAAAACTCAGTAAACCTGCAGCTTGACAAGCAGCCCCTGGATGACAGTAATTGTTGCAATCACAGACGGAGAGCAATTAATGAAGGGTCAGAAGTTTCCAGAAGGGTGTCTGTCTCAATTAAAAGGCCCCAGAATGAAAATGGCGGTAAACCATAACCTAGGCCGTGGGTTAACCTGGGCAAAGATCCAGATCTGTTTGGTGCTAAAGATTTAATCACTATAATACCACACTGTGCATCTGAAACGCCTAAAGCAGACACCTAGCTCACCTAAAAAGTACAATGTATCCTCAGCACTTGACACTCTAGAGTTTCCATTCTGAGTTTTGAGCAGCTTTCATCTCTGCTTTCCTTTCCTTTCTCTTGCGGCAGTACTAGTTCACTGTTATTACTGAGTGGATTATCTTGCTCAGCCAAAGTAAGCCTTAATGAATGAATGAATGAGTAAATTACGGGGTGTGAAGTTGGTTATACGCGAGTAAAAGCATCCTCTATAAATCCACAAATATCCCGAGAAATAGCCTGGCAATTACAAAATCTCTCAAAAGTCCAGATCAAATGTGAAACAATGTCGCAGGCTTCCTAGGTGCTCCGGCACACTGTTTCTTTTTTTGTACCAGACTTCAGACGACTGTGCAGCTCCACAAGCGGCATCAAATTAATTAACAATGACTTACAATACAAAGCACTTTGAACTGAGTGTGCGCTGCGAACAGAGCCAGATTGACGGGAAACTTTGACCCGGCGGCCCTCCCTAAAACAGTCGCTTATGACTTCCATGAGAAGCTGAAGGCGAATTCCCCCTGGAACGGGGCCAGCAGCAGGAACCCAGAGATTGCACTTACACCCCATTCACAAATATCTTAATCCATATTGATTCCTGCCAAACATATAATGAGATAAATGATGAGAATAATCAGTTAAATAATAAGATTAATGTTAACCGCACTGACCGCATGGTAATATAATGTTGACAAAAAGTTTTTAAACAATATCACTAATTTGTTTCTGATTTCTTTTTGTGCATTTGTACATGCTGTTTATCATTCATTTAGAGAAGAGCTGTGTAACAGGATAACTCAGTAACATAATTTATCACAGTAGGTTCCTATTTAATGGTGATAAATGTTTATATTGAATCACTGTCCAGCCTTGAGTAGAGGCAGTTTTGTAGGTTATAACAAATGAAGGAGATGAAACGGACTGTGACTGGTCACTGTCTTGTCCTGCACCAGTGCAATTATTCACATTCATGAGCTGAACCACTCTGACAGCTTCCAAAATTGAACACTGCTAATCATGAATCCTGTTCCAGGAGAAACTGTGGTTTGTGTCACAAGAATTCAAGTTAATTCTGCATGGCACAGCTTTCAATTTTGAATGCTGGAAGTCTGCTGAAAAACCTAATATGGGTGGACCTTTTCTCAGTGTTTTATTCTTACAGCCACTTTCCTGCATTCATACTCAAAACACAGTCAGGAATGCATGCACACACACACACGAAGCTAAAAAGTTCAATGAACATTTTACAGTGGTAGCACTTCAAAAGAAAGTTTCACCCATGAGCTGGTAAACCATGGTCAGCTTTAACAAGGTAGCTGTCTATGGTAAATGAGATGAGAGATACTAAAGGGGTCATATTTGGACATTATGTTATTCTTATTACGGTTGGAGAGAACTGTGTCTCGGCTGCTGGTTTGTGTGTAAATTTTCTGTGATGAAAGCAAAACAAAATCCCTTAATAGAATATTATGTAATTCTAATTTGGCTTGGAGAACTAGACCTAATTTTAAGTAATGGAGCTCACTGATTTGTTTTGTTTGTGTCCCGATTAATCCTCTTAAAAGAAAAGCAAAAGTTATAAAGACCACTCATGCTTTTCTCTTTTTTCATGTTTTAAAAATTGCTCAATCAAATGCTGCCCACTTGTTACTGTCGACAGGCCCCTTTGCGTCCAAGTGTTACTGGGCGACTCCTGACTGAATGTTTGGGCATTTGTCATTACAAACAAATGAGAATCCAGCCCCGACTCTGCAAACAGTGTGCCAGTAATAACTTAGTCAGAGGCAACAAAGAGAGGGGTAGCTATGCAAAACATCAGGTAAAGTGTGGGTGAGGTAAATATCTTTCTCAAATGCCATGCGCATACACACACACAGAGCACACAGGGGGCTTGAGGGTGTTAGAGGCTGTTATTCATTATCCACACGACTGCATTCCAGGGGCTGGACAAAAGGAGTTATCGCCACCATCACTCAGAGGCAAGCACAAGAGAGGGAGAGAGGGATTTAAGCAGGTTCTCAAACAAGATGCCCCCACCTGATAACCTTAGCACCGCCGTTGCACCATTCCCACATGTCCTAATGCATTCACAAATCAGAGAGAAGGAAAGAGAGAGAGAGAGAGAGAGAGAGAGAGACGGAGGGAGAGGGACAGGGGATGGAAGGAGGGAAAAGAGAAAAAAGCTGAATGAATGGAGAGATCCGAGGGAGAGGAGAGTGAGGTGAGAGAAGGAAAGCGCAGGTGAGACAGAGAGGGGGGAGAAAGAGAGCCGTGTGAACATTAACACGGAATGGAAGTGATGGAGAGAGATAACAACATCCCCTTTCCCTCCCCTTTACAGGAAGTAACCAGAGAGGCCGTGGCAAGTGCACCTCACTCCTGATGTGGCTGCTCTGTGAGGCAGACCAGATAAGGGTGCCAAGTGCCAAAACACTCACACACCCCTCCTCCTCCTCCTCCTTTTCCTTTAGTACCTGGAGTTTCTTGTGAAATCTTGAGAGGAGGGGTGGGGAGGGGGGGCAAGAATTCTCCTCCTCCTTTCATTCCTGAAAATCAGGTTTCAAGATTTTGCTAAACATCTCTGGGTCACTCGCGCACCTTGACCTTTTAGTGACCACCGTGCAACTCTTCCCTCCTTGTGCTGTAGTATCACTGCTATTACATAACTCACCTGACAATCCTCCATCATTCCTGAAGGGCAAAGCTTTGTGCGATGACCTTTGTCACTTGAGGGTCAGGAGACATCAAACTCCATGCTTCTCTTGAGAAAAGTTTCTATCTGACTTGAGTGACCTGGCTGAGGAGAGCTTGGCTTGACATTCACAATCACTGTTATCAGACATAATGTTGACAAGGAGGATGTGGATGTTATTATTGATGCACACTGGTAGCAGGATATACACTGGGAAAGGGGAAGAATTCAGGTTAGATGAATTAAACTGTTCATATTATTCTCAGGAGCCACTGAATCCTGAAATAAACGCAAGAGAGAGTAATTTACGCACAGCAAACGAGCTCACCTTTTTTAAACTCCTCCAGCATTGCGTCCAACTTGGTGTCATTGAACACAAAATGCAACGGGTGACTGTAAAACTTTGTGATGGTTTTGAGCGGGGTACAATCATCTGGGTCCACGAACGCCAGGTCCTTGACGAAAAGTAGGTCCACTATGTTGGACCTTTCGCCCTCGAAGACGGGGATGCGCGTATAGCCGCTCTTCATGATCTCGGACATGGTGTTAAAATCGAGGGTGGCATCGCCGGGGATCATGAAGCAATCTCTCAGCGGCGTCATCACGTCCTCCACGGTTTTAGTCCTAAGCTCCAGCGCGCCCTGGATGATGTTCAACTCCTCCTTCACCAGATCGTTATAGGGGTCCGTGACGCGCAGCATCTCCAAAAGCTTCTCCCTGTTGTACACGGTTCCAATCTCCTGGCCCAGCAGATAATCTAACAGTTTGCTCACAGGGTAGGAAGCAGGGAAAGTGAGCAACATAAAGAACTTGGTGAGGAATATTGTGTTTGCGCCGACGGCCAGGCCGTGTCTGGAGCAGATGGCTTGGGGCACTATTTCTCCAAAGATGACTATTCCAATGGTGGACATGACCACCGCTACCAACCCAGAACCAGCGATATCATCCAGCAAGATGGTCAGCGTGGTATTCACCAGAACGTTTCCGAGGAGAAGTGAACAAAGCAAGTAATTCCCTTGGCTCCTGACGGGCTCTATTTTTTTGGCGTAATTCTTCTCCCTTTCGGTGCCACAATTCTGCACTATCTGCAGCTCCATGGGGTCCAGAGCCATCAGCCCCAAGTTCAACCCGCTGAACATGCCCGACAGGCACAGCAACATGGAGATGAAGATAACCTGGAGCCAGAAAGGCAGCAGAAACTTTTTCTCCTCCACCACTATCACTTTGGTGTCATCCCCGTCGTGATAGATCCAGGTGTTCTCCGTCCACGGGTCATGCATCCCAGCCACGGCCGGAGTCGAGGTGGCGATGCAAAGGTAATACGCTTTACTCCTTTCCGTCTTTCGTAGAGGTTTGACCTCAATTTCAACTATTCCAGACGTCTTGCGATTTAAGATGATGTTGGGCAATATAATTATATCCGAAGTCCTAATACCGCAGGGATGCAAGCCAGACGTGTCCTCTTGGCTCTGGTTATCCCCCGAGGAGCTGTCAATGTTCCCTATCGCTCGGGTCCGCTCGTGTTCCGTAAAAGCAATTTTGGACCACGTCTCGTTGTTTATGTTTTGCCCGTACACCCTTAATTTCACCCGAGACCGTTCACTCACCCGCAGGTAGCCCCTATCCATGAAAGAAATGTCGTCCGTGTCCTCCAGTCGGAGCCCAATGATGACCGTCTCCTCGGACCCTTCCTTGCCACTTGTCGGGATGACAAAACAGCCAGTGACAGTTAAGAAAATCATCGTCAGAGCTCGAACCCGGCTAAGTGACGCCATTTTTGCAGCGGTGGGTACTGGGGATGACGGCTCTGCCATATTGATAACGGGCAAGCAACCTCCTGAATGAAAAAGGCTTTTAAAAATCAGAGCCAATCGGAGTCCGCCTTCATCTCCGCCGAGGGTTGCCGTGACTTGTGCATCGGGACCTGCTTGTTTCCACTACGCGTCCGATACTGATGACTCCCGAGCGCAGGCAATGGGCGAACTCGTGCCTCTCCTGATGTCCCCGAGACAGGCGACGGTGGTGTCCAATCGTGTGCAGGAGTTGACCAGTGGGCGGGGCGTCCGCAGCCTCTTCAGCGAATCAAATTCCAAAACAAGGGTACCTCATGTTAAGAGAGAAAGACAGGGCTCTCCTCGTGACTTTTTCAGATATATTCTACTATAGGTGACAGCCAATGTAAGTGAAGTGAATTTATGTGACAGCTGGGGCATCTGCTGGCTTTCCTCTATCCTCCTCCAGAGAACTCAAAGGTATATTCCCCATAGTGTTTAATAGATGGAGAGTTGGTGTCTCATTACCAGTGGCTGAAGGTTCACTGTGCATGTTGTAAAAGTTCTTGCATGTCAAATAAGCAGCTTCCATTCGTTTGTCCATTTGTGCCATGCTTAAAAACATCCCACAGAGAAAACGTGGCATTAAAGAATTCACAATTCTGCCAAGATAAAGAACACAGTCTTTTATTATGATTATGATTGGAATTTCAACTGTGACTGCAATGTTTATTAAAACAGCTGTAACTTTTAGCTCAAATTAAAATAATGTCACAGTGCTCACACTAGGCAAAGGCTACATGATGCAGACGTGGATGGCATTGATATCAAACTCAGTTTACAAACATCACAGGCAAATGAAAAGAAATTTCATTCTAAGAAGAAGGATAAAAAGTGCAAAATGCTAAGCTCAGTGTTTTCCAGTTTGTGATATCATTAAAGATTACTAAAATATTCTGAATCTGCACAATGAGTATTTGGACTTTGCCTTGATGTAAAGCTTTCATGTGATTTATGCAAGGTTCATGAAGTTAGTGCACTTTTTTTTTTTCCATGTGTAGGAATGTAATTGGCAGTTGTACAGTTCAGATAACTACTGGGCATCCTGAGCACTCCACCCACGTACTTATCTGTGGAAAAGTCATCCTTTTCATTGTTGAATTGTTAACACATTATAACAACAAACACAGAAGGCACAATAAATCCCATACATCTGAACTGCTCTCATTTTGCATACACAGTATGATGTTGGGCCTTCATTTGTCTGTGCTGTCTCTCTCCCCCCCCATCATGTGCAGCAGGCAGTAGACCGTGTGCCGCAGCATCCCCCTGTGGTTGAACCTGGACTTCCTGTCCCCAGCTGCTGGATCAGCTCAAAAGGATTCACAGTGCCTGTCTGCGTGAACAGATCAACAGAGAAATCATTAGGAATTCCAAACCCATAACCACATCCATTAAAGCATTCCATGTTGATTCCACAGTTTCTCCAAAACATTTCGCAGATACTTAAATATTGGAAAGTGAATTCACATGAATGCTCATACATGCACTACTTTTTCTGCTGTATCTCAGGTGCCCTCTCCTCTCTACTACCAGTGAACAGGCTTGTATATACTACGCAGAAGGATAAATAGTGCTTTACATTAAGCCATTCAATTTATGACTACTGACTTATGGCTCAGCAGCTTTTATCAGATATTGGTTGTTCATTATATCACCATTTCACAGTAGCTGTGCTTTTGCACACAGCATGAACAAGACCAAAGGCTTTTTATTACTATTATCACCTGTTAGCTGCATTGATTAGAGGAAAAATATCTCAAGCTCGATTTCACTTCAGAGAGAAAGTCCAAAGGTGGGACCTGGGATAGATTTAGATTAATCACTAAGATTTCTTCATTCAGTGCCCAACTGCAACAAATGGAAATCCCCTGACTGCAGAATGAAAGTATCATCAGTGAATTAGGGATTAGGATACATGTTGATAAATGTATTGTGTTGTTTGCAGATGTATGTGTGTGCACAGAACGACCATGAGAACTGATAAGATGGCATTCCATTAGCTGAGAGGAGAACATTCCTTCCTGTTCAAGGTTTCCCAGCATGACTCCACAGTCTAGTTATGACTCCAAGACAGCTGCTTGACCTTGTGCGTGTGAAATGTGTGTGTGTATATATATGTTTGAGGCGGTATGTGCGAGTGTGTGTGGAGGCAAACATCTCCGTGCATGTGTGGCTACATGCATAGTTAGACAGCAGGGTTCTCTGGGTGTGTCGCACACAGGAAATTCACACTACAAACACACTGACCTCTAGTGCTCGAAGAGAAATCAAGCAAACACATTTCCACATCCAGGAATTTAGCTGTGACTCAAGAGGATGGTTATAGCACGCTGACCTTAGGCTTGACTCGGCAGGGCTCACAGGGGGCTCCTGGTGGTTGGAAAGTGAACTCCTCAGCAAATCTGGAGAGGCTCAGGATGCTAGCCACCTCGCCGTCCACCTGCACCACATCGTCCACCTGTGAAATACAACCACACTCAGTGTGATTTGCTTACATGTGCAAAAGACATTTAGCAGCTTGAGCTATAGCACAGTCCTGCTGCAGCAGCTTCTGACCTTGAAGGTGTACTGACAGTCAAAGTGGAAGCTGTCCTCTACTCCTGTAATGTTGCCATTGTATATGACTTGAGAGGCCTTGGTGCTGCCTTTAGGGACCTTGAACAGGCGGTACGTAGCGGAGACAAACTTGAAGTCCCCTGTACCACCAAAACAGGGAAAACAGAATGAATGAACGCCCAAAACAAGTCAATGTAAATACTATAATCTATAATGCCTCAATGGTTAATTCATAAATTCACAACAGTCTATTGGGCAAAGTTACACCGCAGTTTAAACAGTATAAGACTAAGTTTTGTAAAACTATGTCCAATAGGTGGTAGACCTAAATTAAAAAATTACCTGTTGCACAATTTAAATTATAACCTACTTTAGTAAATCTAAGAGAAAATATTATTATTATAAAATGCTTTAGTAATAACTACAAAAAATGGCCCCAGGCTACTTGCATGCTGTTATAATTTAATAAGAATGTTTTTTGCGCAAACATTACATTGTTGTCCTGTTCCTAAAATCAGCTGTCAGAGAAACTCAATTTTATCTTTTGTCAAGAAAAAAGGATCATGCCTGGCTTCCTTTGTCAGTGCCTATAACAGGTCAGCAGGACAAAGGAAGAGACTTACTAAATCTGACGCTGCTGGAAGAATATAAAAACACTGGCATTACCTTTAATCTTAACTGGACTTAACTGGTTCCTTCATCATTTCCCTCCACCAACGTCAAGAATGTTGCAGTTTTGAAAGATATACCACTTCACCTGTCAGTTTGAAGTTAACCCTGTTCAAAGTTTTAACTGGCGTCAATAGTTTTGGATGAAAAGAATTTAAATTTATCAAGGCTTAAATTAAAAATTGCACTGATATTTCTAAGAAGGAAGTTCAGCCTGAAATAGCTTTAAAGTTTGGTGCAGCAGAACCTGGTAAATTTTCAATCCTGTGTAAAATTTATTCCTTAATGGTGCAATCTACATTAAGTTGAAAAATAATTACAAACATTCATAAATAAACATGCATATATATAAAAAAACATGTCCCACCCAAAATGTCCTGCAGTTCCTTGTTGTCCACGGTAATGGGACTGGCTGTGACCAGCCGCGGGGGGCTGAAGCCCACCTGCTCGGCCAGCAGCAGGAGATCCTCCCACCAAAGAGCCCCACCAATACACTCACCTGTCAACATAAACAACATTCTTATCACTTCATGCTGCTGGCCTCATGTTTCCTCATGTTTGTTTTGGCAGGAGTGTATGATCTTTCATGGCAGCAGGATATTAATCTGACTTACCCCATAGGACTTTGTGATTTTTAATTTCATCTGGTAGTCTTCCACTGCTGTAGACATCACTGAAGTACAGCTCACCACCGTCCTAATCAGCACCCGTGGAGCAGTGAATGTAGAGAACGTTTGTGCAAACTAAATAGCTTAATAGGATTAATATCATATGTAAGTTGATGCTTTTTGACTTTTGCTGAGGCATTCCACTGCTTTCTCATATGTGCCAATTGATTAGAAAGAGATTAAGAGGCCAAAGGTAAGTCAGAGTGTACCTTGAGTATACGGTAGGCTTCCCTCAGCACCCGCTTCTTGTCTGGAGAGAGATTCACCACACAGTTGGAACTACGAGACAATGGAAAATCAAATGATTTCGTTAACTATCTATATCATATAGCAGAAGTTCTCATCTTATTTGGTGTCAAGGACATGTAAGACATGTATTTGATAAGATGTAGCCTCAGGGAGCCCATCTGATAAGATTTAGTTATTTCATAACTGTCTGGACTGGAGACTGGCAGATTGACAGTGATGAGAGTGAGACCTATGAACTGAGTAGTCATTCTTATACATTCTCTCATTGGGCTAGCTTTTAGTCAATAACATGACAGTAAAATTAAAATATTTCCCATTTTTCTGGAAACCCTGTCATGTACTATATCATATTACGAGAGAGACAGAAGATTCAGCTCAAAGAAAAGTGTCAAATCTTACATGATGATATCAAAAGAGCTCTCTTCAAGCCCAGCCTCTGTTAGAGCCTCAATGTAGCCTTGGACAAAACTAACATTGGGTTTCTTGTAGCCAAACTCCTGCATGTGGTAGTCCAAATACATCCTGGCCACTTCAAGCTATAAAAGAACAAAGACTTGTGTCAAAAGCCACTTTCCACAATCAGGTTACCGCGGCTGTGTCGCACCATTGCACAAGTTACAGACACGCTAACATTATGGTTTCTGGCGCGCTGTTTTAACTCATGGCGAGGAGGTATCTAATAAAAACGAGAGTGGTGAATGTCGTGATGCAGCTGGACAGCGACAGCATCCCGCTTATATAATGAGGCAGCTGCTGTTGCCTTTCATTCTGTTGGGTGATGAGGGCAGGCCCTAGAGCTGTGTGGGTTTTGGGAATTTTTTTGATTTTTTTGAAAGATTTTTTTTGGCATTTCTGCTTTATTTGACAGCCACAGTAAAGAGAGGCAGAGAGGCAGGGGATGACATGCAGCAAAGGGCTTGGGGTTGGATTCAAACCCAACACACCGCAGTCAGGACTCAGCCTTGTACAGGTGGTACACGCTCTTACCAGGTAAGCTACCGGGACGCCCCGAACTATTTGGACTGTTTTGGATTTTCGTTTTTGTTGTGTGTAAAGGAGCAAAGACAGAGGGTTACAATGAATGTGATCAACTTTGTGCAAAGGAGAACAGCTGCACTGAGCAGCATTAGTTAATCACGCTAAGAACACAGTTTGCATGCCAAACAGCCCAGGTGGAAACGCCATCAGAGAACACAACATTTTAACACATTTACTGCCACATGGAAATTACATTCTAAAGTATATTTTATTTTACATCTATTCTATATGTACATATTCTATTCTACTGATATTCTGCAGATATATGTCATTATTCATATAGTCTATGCAATGTTTCAAAGGTGAAAGGTCTGTACATACTCTAAAGTTATATTTTAGTATTTTTTTTTACTCTTAAAAGGTAGCGTATGCAAAGTTTTTTTTTTCTTTTTTCTTAAATTCTTTGTATTGAACTACTTTATTTTGTTACTTGTTGTGTGTGTGTGTGTTTTTTAAAGATATAAATTTCTCGTAGTGTTAACAGGTACATTTGGTGTAATCTACTATTGTTCCTGTGTAATGTCTGGCCAAGCGGCTGCTGTAACACAAGAATTTTCAAGTTTGGATTCAATAAAGTAGATCTATTTTTCTATCTATCTATCTATCTATCTATCTATCTATCTATCTGTCAATCAGTTGTCAGGAGCCTGTAAGCACTGGTTCATGTAACCTGAAATTTCCACACCTACATCATTGTATGACAAAGCACTGTGACAGCATGGTGATGTATACCAGTGTTTTACAGTACAGCTACATGATAGAGCGCTGCTTGTGTTTATGATATAATAACACCCAGTAGACAAATTAATCTTGTTATCTTGACTTTGGCAAATGTATAATTCCCCTATCACAGAACATGTGTGGCATGCATGGAGGCTGACGCTACAGCAGCTACTCAGCCCGTCATGCTGCAGCACTGGTGTACCTGGCCTTCAGTCATGTCGATGCCGGTGACATGGCCGCTCTCGCCCACCAGCTGGCTCAGCATGTAGCAGTCCCTGCCACTCCCACTGCCCAGGTCCAGTATCCTGCTGCCCTCCAGGCACTCTGGCACCACCAGCCCACAGCCGTAGTACCTGGAGAGGAGGGGAAGGCATCACAGGGATTCAACACAAACAGAGGAAGTCAGACATGTGTGTGAATGTGTGTAACTGTGTTTCAATACGTTACGCCAGTCCTTTGCAGGTGATTATCACATAGCTGTGCCCACTTACCTGGCAGTGACTTCCGGGTGAACCTTCTTCAGAGCCTGGCGGATGAAGGCAGGGATGGGCTGGGCTGGTGCCACACAAGCATTGCTCTTCAAGTCGGAGGTTTTCTGCAACACCTTGCCATAATAATCCTGAGCGTGGACAAAGTGGGAGCCAGCTCTGCTTAGTCTTGCTCCTTATCAGTGATCATAAATCAGTTTGCACATGCATCAGTTCATAAATCAGTTATTCACTGCATGAAAGTGGGGAAGCGGTGCAGTGAGCTGTATCAATAAGAAAAGAGGCAGTGCACAGAGCAGGTGCTGGTCAGCCAGCTGATAAAATGAAATGGCCCTGAATGGAAACTGACATGTATGTTTAAGCACACGTTACCTTGACATCCACATGAATGTTGGAATCAGCAAAGTCTTTTGCACAGCCACTTAAAAAAGAATAGAAAAATACTCTTGTCAGTAGAAAATCACAGTCCTGATATGATTCCATCTCAAATTGTACACTCTACGCCGTTTTGAAAGTTATGATCTACAGATTTACAGTAGCTCTCATAACAGTGAGGTAAATAATTAAGTCCCTAATAGCTACGGATTAAAAAATTACAGATCAGTTGCATTTCTATCAAGCTGAATTTATAGGCTATTCGATTCTTACCTCTTTTCAGCTGCCATGGTTTTATAATGCGTTCACGTCAAAAACTAATAACTAACAAACAGTCTGCAGCTAGCTGTCCAAAGTCCTCCTCCTCTTCTTCTGCTGATATCTGCAGCAGATTAGACACAGCAAAGGCGCATTGCTGCCCTCCACAGGTCATTTGTAGAACTCCACTGAATGATCTTATGTAGAGTTCAGTGCAATGGAGAAAATTCATGTTGTTTCACGGTGTATGAATCATCTGTAACTCCAATTTCTGGCAATTTCTTTTCCATCAAAGCATGACTCACAGTTTCTGCATCTGCACAGATGCATTTTCTGTCCAGGTGCTTACCGACCAGAGCCAGCCCTTGTGTCTCTGCACAGTGAAACAGCCTCGGCCCAGTTACTACTAGTTATTGTTACAATTGGCCTTATAGTTCGATACAGTTCAGGACAGCTTAACCGCTAGCAGAGGATAGATAAAGCAGGAACCCGATGTACTTTCTCTATCTTGTTAGTTAGGTCTGTTGCATTAGATACACGCCCAGTCAACATTCACACACTAGCATCACACATTCCAGGAACAAGGCATGGACAGTGGTTGGCCTGTCCATGTCCGGGTAACTGGCCAATTATTCTCGGTTGCGTTTAAGTCCAACCTATGTACGGGGCATGCCCAGCCCAAGAAGATAAATGTGCATCATTTCCTGATATCGGGGGCTTTTTCTGACCGAGATGCTGCGAGAGCTCTGTCACGCTGAGCCCAGCGCTGATTTGCTTTATATGTGACCATAATAAATATTGCATCAGAAAATAGAAGGCTGACTCCGGTCTGTTCTTGAGCTTTCAACAAAAGAACCGGAAGCTAACAA
>OMLB01003131.1:6406-16586 GCA_900302555.1 Myripristis jacobus
AAAAAAAAAAAAAAAAAAAAAAAAAAAAAAAAAAAAAATCTGGCCATGGATTTGTCAGCGGCGTAGACGCCAAGGAGATTTTTTATGCGGATAGTAATGACAGAAATATGCAAATAGCACGATTGATTAATCAAAGAATCTTTCATTTGCATTCTAATTTTTTATTGTGAATCCAGTGTAATGGAAGTCGAGCTGTAGGATGCAGATGTTTTTCCCATGAGAACAAAAACTGGTGATATTGGCAGGTGTTTGGTGGACTTGTATGCACGGGCCTGCTCCCACTGAAAATATAGGCTAATGAAGTGATAAACATCAACATGGCTCTTTTTGGGGGGTATTTTTCCTCACATCAAACGAGTCAATATGCAGCAAAGACTATCCGTCTGCAAATGTAGATTAAAACAGTGTTAGGTTATTCATATAGTTTTATTTGTGCAACCGATCGTGCTCTTTTTTCCTAAGCAAAATTTAACCAAATACATTAACCCAGTGAGGGCATGCATAGTGCAGATAGTTACACTTTCCGGGCAAACAATATTTGCTAAATTTCACCCTTGTGTTGTCATTAATGCGCCAGAAAATTACACGACCTCTTTCCCAGCGCAGCAACAGAGTTAGGAGTATCGGAAATTGCTTTTGGCTGCTTAAAGGGAATAAACCAGGAAATGTTAAAACAAGCATCTCGGTGCGCAGCATAGTTCAACCTGCGTGGATAACACTATTATATGCCTTGGAATACAATACTTGAGGAAATATGCACTTGGGACACCATGGATCTTCGTCATCCTGCCCATTTGAACCTCGACATGAATCATTTTTCTATCATGTACATCTCCAAATAAACGAGGATTTCAAAGCTATAATAAGCGGTGCTTTTCATTTAAAGGAAGCTATCTGGGTTTTATTGCCTTAAAGGAGATCCAGATTAGATTCGCCACAGTGCAGATATTAAAGAGAGAGAGAGAGAGTGATGGAGGGAGGGAGAGGCAGAATAGATGTCACCAAATGGGAGCAAAGGAATTGTTGCGCCTCTTTGCCACAAGATGGAAGCAGAGGTCCATAGTCGACGGTAGCCCGCATGCACTTGGATTTGTTAAACAACCCAACTTCATTTTAGCCAGTGTTTTCGCCCACATTACACTGCAACAAAAACATATTTCACCTACTGAAATCTGAAATGAACATGTTTTTTTTTTGTTTGTTTTTTTTCTTCAATGAGGTGTCGGTTATGGGTCTAATTTGTGATTTAAGTGCATGTGGCTTACCACTTTGTAAATGATCTTGAACGCATGATCATATCTCTCTTGGAAAAAAAGGACTCAAAGTAGGAGCAGCTCATTGGTAATTAAAATAATCTTCATTTCAAACTGTGTGCGTGCATGTGTGTCTGTGTGTGTGTGTGTGTGTGTGTGTGAGAGAGAGAGAGAGAGAGAGAGAGAGAGAGAGAGGACGGCTTAAATCCACAGTGTGGCGCAATAGGATAGGAGAAAAATGGTATGAATTAATTCACTTCAGTGAAAGTGAACAATAGAGCTGATACTCCCTGAAGTGAGGTTATCCGAGGAAAGACTCAACTGAAACAGCGTCCTTCACAACAAGGGAGACTGTCACCTAGAATTGGCAAAATGTACAGCATCGTCCTTACCACCAATTAAACTCAAATGAACACTGAATTCAAAATAACAGTA
Organism: Myripristis jacobus; assembly: GCA_900302555.1. Lineage (NCBI taxonomy): Eukaryota > Metazoa > Chordata > Actinopteri > Holocentriformes > Holocentridae > Myripristis > Myripristis jacobus. The sequence goes on from OMLB01003131.1 coordinate 8,095, forward strand.
ATCCTTATGACCCAATTCTCAGCTGATTTTTTTTTTTTTTTTTTTTAACTTGGATTGATATTGCAGGTAGCCTATAAAATTATATTTGATTTTGCTTTTCAGCATATAGGATTCATTTTTTGTTGGTCCACTCACCTGCACCTAATGTTCAATATATTGGCTTTGAGCTGTCACAGGATGGTCCATGTTCTAAGAAGGGGCAGTCAGAGGTCCTCAGAAAAAAGACACTGAGTTTAATATTTTTACTGTTGTTTATTTCATTCACTAAGTATAAAATATCGCTCTCTACAGTCATCTGCAAAACTAGAAACAGTCATGGAATCATTTTCTAAATCATATCTAACAGGAAAATCATCTCAGTTAGAGGGTGTGTCAGCAACAATATCCATTTGGGAGTGTGTGTGTGTTTAAGGCTTTTGTTTTTGGGAGTTTATGACATGAACATGTTTGAGAACTTGTGACCAACAGGGATAGCAGATAATTGAAAATACAGAGGGAGAACTGGCCTGATAAATGTACAGGAACCAAAACAGGAAAATATAATCAGAGTATCCTGTCCATCATGTATAAGGATGCTTTAAGAAGATGGTTTGTCTTGCCTTTCAGAGTGCAAAGTGCCTGAACCTAATCATCCCTGCAGGTAAACAAGCAAGCAAAGCACTGAGAGATGGGTCAAATGACGTCACACTGATAGGCCGCCATCTTTAAGCACCTGCTCACTTCAAAAGCAGAGAGCTTGCACCTGTAGGGGGCCTCATTGGGTTAGAAAGACGAGCCAGCGGGGGGTTGGAGATGTTGTGCATGATGGAAGAGGGGCGAGCAAGGAGGAAAAATAAATTTATGATTTGCATGAGTTCAGTCCATTTTAATAAGGCTGGAATGAAATTATAGAGGCACATGTAAACACACACCTACACAGGCACACAGAGCAAAAGATGGTAAAGAACAAACACTAACAGAGACAACACACAGAGGGCTAAACAACACAGATGGGCTAATATTGCAAAATGCAGACTGAATTATATCTTGACACAGTGAAGCAGCACATATGAAACTGTATGTTTCTCATGGTTACGGTTAGGGTTAGGGTTGACTATTTTTATGGAACAAGAGTGGGGTGCTGGCAACATTTCAATATAATAATCACTTCAGCTGGTGAAACTTAAATAATGTTGATGTCTTAATTGATTTTCTAATTGCCAGTGACTTCAACAATTTGTGTGTGTGTCCATATCTGTGCATGTGCATGTGTGTGTGTGTGTGTGTGTGTGTGTGTGCGTGCGTGTGTGCGTGCTTGCATGCAGGTGGCAGGGTGGGATTGCAGTGTTATGTGAACCAGATCATATCTACAGAGTCAATCCACAAGTTTACTCAGTGAGTTCCCACACAGTGTTGTGCAGATCAGCCTACCTGCTGCATGAGAGGAATCTGGTTAGCTGCATGGGAGCTGAGTGAAACACACACACAAACATACACACACACACACACCAGTGCCCGCGGTTTTAAATAAGGAAGAATTGGAGGAACCGTTGAAATGGAGGATTGCAGCTTGACAGCAGTTTTTTTGTGGAGCTGAAGTGTCACAAAAAATGTCCCGGCACCCTCTCTGAGCATCTCTGAGCTTCACCAACTTCTGTCGCCTTGTGTTTGTACGTCATTATTTATAACCTAAAATAAAAATTAAAAAAAAAATAAATACCCAGATGGAGTTCTGTTTTTGACTTGTATCTAATTTGAAAGCAGAGAATATTCAAGAGTCATTTGTATTTTGCAGCAGTGGGATATTCAGTATGCCGGCAACACTCTGCAACAAGTAAATCCTTTTACTTAAATGGAAACACGTGCAGTAAAAATCACCATCAGCATTGCAATGTGTTTTTCAAATGCATTCACCAAGTGTAAATGGTTTATTTTTTCATATTTGATTTCTGGAATGAATGCTCATTAATAAATGAGAAGCCCTTTTGTTGCTCACATACTATGTCCGTGTCTGCTTGAATCCTACAAAGGTCTCTTTTGTAATTCCTCTTTGGACTTGACTTGATATTACTGTCTTGTTTTCTTTTGGAAAATTATGGATAATAATAATAATAATAATAACAATAATAGTGATGATAATAAAAAGAAGAATGGTGAAGAATGATGCATGGTAACATTTACATGTGTCTCTTGCTCAGTGGTAACAGCCCCAAGTTTAGAGCCTGAGCACATCACAGGTGCAACCAAAATTTGGCATGCAGTTTCTAAAATTTTATATCTGACTGACTTAGATCAAGTGTTTAAATGTGTGTGTGTGTGTGTGTGTGTGTGTGTGTGTGTGTGTGTGTGTGTGTGTGTGTGGTTTAAGAATTTTTTCCTCCAGCTTAATCTACTTGAAGGTCTTTTGACAACTATCTATTGCTTTCTCATCATGATCTACTACTCTCACTACTGGTTGTTAAATTAATTGCTGCATTCAATAAAAATCATAAAATGCTGTTCCTCTCCATGCATGGAAACATGAATGAGAAAAAAAATTCATAACTCAACTAAGTGACTGCATCTTCATTTAGAATCATTTTTTCACACACTTCATGTGCCATAAATGCCAGTAGACACAGAGCAGTTTTAGCTCCTTACTTGTTACATATAATCTTGAATTTAAAGTAAAGCTAAGGCCAGGCTAACACAGATAGGAAGCAACTGTCCCACATTCACTGTGACACTTTTCTGAATACTGATCCACTCAGTGTAACAGAGTCAGCCCAGAAAGTCTTAAAATGGATGGATATTTCGCTGTTATTCTTGCCTCCTTGCACCAGACAAAACAAGCTGCTGTGTTTTGCTGCGAGAGACGCTGATAGTGCAGATTCTTTAAATCAAGGTAGGTTGTGGGTTAGGGTTTAAAGTGCTGCGAGATGACCGGCAGCTTGTTTGGAGTCATCTTTGGAAAAAAAGAGTGAACGTCAAGGTTCTTGACTTCACTGAATGCTGAGATTAGTGAAACAGTGGAGTCTGCTGGGTACAAGGAGGACTTATCGAGATGCTTTGGTAGAGTGCTCAGACAGAGGAGGGTTTCTCCTGCCTCACTCAGTCTGTCCACAAACCCTCACTGACTACAGCCATGTTAAAATGTGCTCTGGACTTTGAATGAAATAAAGCACACAAGAAAAACTTGTCTGTCTTCATCAATGCCACATTTGTAATTATGTGTCAGGACGGGATTTACATAGAACAGTGTTTATGATACATCCATCGATCGCTTCCTTACATGGTTCTTGCATGGTGGATTTTACACTATAAGTGATAAAAAAAATGCTATTGAAACATGCAAGTGACATCACTTCACATTTATATGTCATATCTTAGTGAAGGAAATTTCATCCATTTCTTTGTACTCATGCCATTGAGATTGGATGACAAAAATCATTCAGTATCCAATTAGAAACACGTTGTTGAGAGCCATTAAAAACTGAGTCTCAAGCAGAACTGTTTTATTCAGCTTCCTCCCGCTGTCTCGCCAGTGTGCAAAATCCATTACGCAGCCAGACAAATATGAGCATTCAGCCAGTCCTTTTAATTGTGGTTTAATACACAAAGGAACAATTGGGTAAACAGAGTACAGTGACCAGTAATTAGGCTTATCCCATGGACTAGATGGCAGGATGGAATGGTTTGAGGATCTTCATTATCTAAGACACATGCTGAAAAATAGGCATGTCCTTGCATAAATATAATAGTAAGTGTGAGGCTTCAATTGCTGCCACAAAATGGCTTAAGTGTTCTGGTTTTCAAAACATCTCCAAAATGCATAAGTTTGTGGAACTCAGCTTACACTAAGTGATCCTCTCAGTCTCAGTGTGGCTGTGTCAGATGGAGTGACAGCAACTGCCAGCTTTACTACAGCACCAGATATATCTACAAATATGAAAGATGTTTCTCGTGAGCAACATATAAAAGAAACAGTTTTGTTTTTAACTGCAGTGCCTGTTCGGTTTTGGCGTGCACACAAACTAGACTGTGACACACTTGGATGTAGTCGGCTGACTGAAGCGGCTTGTGTGGAACGCCAAGGACTGCACTGAGAACATTTCAGTGGGCAAAACAAGGACAAAGAAAAGGTCAAGTGGGTCAAATTTAGTGACAGGTGACTTTTTTTTGGTCTACAAACCCATAACATCAGGAACTATGAGTGCAGTAGAAACACACCAGGCCAACACCCAGTGTCTGCTGCTTTGCCTCTGCATCCTCAGTTCACATGTTTGTTGCTTTTCATCCCATAAGTCAGTTATTTTTGTTCATTACGAAGTTTGCGGCATTTTATTGTCAGTGTGGGCACTTACTCTAAAGTTGTCAAAATTTGATGACACTGTGCAACTCAGCTACTAGTCTATCATGTGTACTGAAGCTGCTATGAGCCCACTTGTGAAAGTGTTCTGAAATGAGTGACTTGTGAGCGCTGTTTGCTCTTACAGAGAATGAGATTTCAACATTTTGGTCTGAAAGCATCATTTCGCAACTCAACTGATGATGTGTGTTTTCCCTCATATATGAACCTATGTGCAATATCAGAACTGTTGATCTCAAGTCACTACCCGTCTGAATTAACTTGTGAATTTGTTCAACTCAAAAAAAAATAAATGTATGTATTGTGTCTAAGCAGAATATTCACATGAATTTGAGAGCACATATTATGTTGTGTTATGGGCTTTAATTTTATAAGTAAATTTAAATTCTCGAGGTGTAAGAACTTACATGTAGAGACACCTGAGTTCAAAGCCCTCTGTCTCTTACATCTGTGAGTTGCTTCCTATTAAAAAGTTGTGCTGCTGTGTTATGATATGCAAATTGCCATATGGTCTTATTTTCCTTTGTCTTCTCTTTCTCAATGTTCCACCGTAGGACTTGAATTGTCTTGTATAACAACCACAATCCGCTCCAGTCAGGTGGGCTGGATGGGGGACAGCGCCAACAATCAGGTTCCCAGAGTTGAGTGTTTATGCCTTTCACTAAATGGATTGTCTCACCTTCTTCAGAAGATGAACATGAGGTGCTTGAGATGCCAGCACTGCAAATGGATCCTGGGGCTCTGAGCTTGATAATGACCGGCCATCATCTGTTTCAGACATGCTTCAATCAGCATGCGTGATGATCAGAGAGGAACAATATGGTGGCAACATGTTTTGCCAAATTGAGTTGACACTACTTCCTGTGTAATGAGGATGTAAAATATGTATTGTATGACTGTGCCTATCATGTTTGTGCACTTGTGGCCTGTTGTGAATATAAAATGTGTCTCTAGCCACATTGGAAAATGAATTAAAAAAGTTTCTTGGTGATATTTGTTGTGGCTTTGCTTTGCAATTAACGATAATGGAGCAATATATTGAGAAAGTTTATTGTGTCCTGCATCACGTTCAGACTCTGTGCTCCATGCAATGCCCGGGATTGAAGCGAGGAACCTTCCAGTTATGAAACTTCTGTAATTGCAACGTCAAAGTGCCATCAACACAGAAGCAGGGCAGCTGTAAAAAATGTAAAATTATATAATATGTCAGTGAATAAAACCAAATTAATGGATGTCCAATGAAGCAATCAAAATCTCTCACTTGCCTTTTTCATTGTTAGTGTTTGTGTTTAGAGTTCAGTGGCACAGCTGGAAACACACTCAACAGGAGGTGTGTGTGGTGCACTCATGCCCTCTGTCACTGCCAGAGTGCATCTGAGCAAAGCGCCGAGCCAAGCTGTTCAAGGTCCGCTGCACTAAGAGAGACACAACACAAAAGAAAAATACAAAAAAAAAAGAGCTTGACGAAGATCCAGTGTGGATCGAAATATTGTTTGTCACACAATAATAGTGTGTGCAGAGTATTTAAGTGTGCCAGCTTTATTTGTCTTTCACGTTGTGCACCATTACAGCCGTGCAGCTGGTAAACTGGATGTGTGCATGGTTGTTGCTACTATTTCCTTACAGTTCTGAGGAAATGCATGTGTTTGTGTCTAGGACTGCATATAAAATCACTTTTAGTTACCAAACATAAAATAAACTAATCTTCAGAGTGATTGTATAGATTTTATTAATACATTGCTGTGGTTTATAAAAACAAACAAACAAACAAACACAGTAACACAATGACACAGTCCTAAATTAAAACTAACAAAGAATAAACAGCTTCAGTACATATTAATGTAATGCTGTACTTCAAAACTGAAGATGTGGGCCACAGTGAGTCTCCAACATGCACAGTACGCTCCACTGCTCTGGCGGGAAACCTCAGGCCCGAGGGCCACTCAGGCCCACCTTTACATTTACTACGGCCCTGCAGTTTTCCAAAAGACATTTAAATATCAATAGCAAAACTGAAAATCACCATTCATCTGTTTGGAGACACTTTTTTTTTGCACCTTTTTTGTACAGAGGAACAAACTGCATATGTAGTGTACTCTACGCTAAGATCAATAACATAAAGGTTAGTTGCTGGTTTCATATCACAGCATTTATTTTCCATCCCTTTAAAAAAAAATGTAGCCAATGCCCCACAAGTATTTTGATGAATATTGCCATGTTCTTTGCCATAAAACAGGCTCCCCAGCCCTGCGCTACTGGTTCAAGACATGATATGTCAGCCTGTGAACCGCACGCAAACTGTCACTTCTGCTGCAGCAACTTCAGTGCCAAGGAAGGTCAGTGCTGTGAGGGGAAACAGAAAGAGCATTCTGTCCACAATGTGTACAACCAAAGCCCTCAAGGTAAAGTGACATCAAACATAAGGTCATACTTGGAAATTAGATTTTGAATCTCAGTGTGTTTTTCTCCTGGTTAAATAAAATCATCTTGGTGATGTACAATATCCATACAGGTTTCTCATTGTTTTGCCTGGAAACACAGATGTCCAGATAGGTTCAGTAGAGGGATACTGGTAAGTGGTGGGCATTAGCTGGGCTGCATTTTTGTCCTTTAAACTGAATACTGTAAGCACAGGAGGGTGGAGGTGGGACAATTTTGTGAAACAATCAGAGTAAATCTAAAGGCAAAATACAGCCGCTGTTATTTTAAGACTTTCATTTTGAGGCCTGCAGTAGAATTGGGGCGGCTGCATTTGAGATGCAGGGCTGTGAATGGATCAAACGAGTGGGCAGGATGAGGAAATCTGTGAGAAATGTCCACCTCTCCATCAGCAGCTACTGTCAAGGTGCTCTTGAGCAAGTCTCCAAACTTGCTCTGCTCAGCGACCAGCAGCAGACAACTGTGGTCATGGGCGTTTACCATGTTTGAACCTATGTTATTGTAGAAAGGTTAACAGGACACCTCAGAAAAAGTCCAGAGATACTCAGTCAACCCACTATGGATGAATAAAGGATTCAAAATACTCTTGTTACATCATGAATGTTTCTTGTTGCCATATAATCCTGTCACAACAGGCGGATAAAATTAGAGGAAACATTTGACATATGCACCAGTGAGGAGTCCATGCTATTAAGAGTGCTGAGGTACATTAAAACAACATTTATAGCAATAAAGCAAGCATTGTGTGCCTTAAACTCAGATTTAGCCTCCATTAAAGCATATCAATTAATTTGTACTCATTATCAGTGGCGATGTTAATTGTTTCAATTTTGTTTGAAGTAAAATGTGGGGCAGGTGCATATCAGGGCCAACGTATTTTGATTAATTGCTTGTACTTAAAACAATACTTGAATTAAAGACAATTATATAAAATATGATTGGCCTTGCATTTTATATTTTGGATTGCAACTTATTGCCAAATATAAATTTACGCAGTCACTCAAAGGTTTGCTGCGCATTTTCTGAAGTGTTTGTCCACCCCTTTTATGAACAATAAAGAGGGTAATATTTTGTGTTATCACTATTTTGTATTAGAAGTGTTGTCCGCAAACCAACAGATAACCATCCATGCATGTACAACACAAACAGATGTAGATTACTGCAACTAAGTGGAAGCATATTCAATGTCAAGCAGAGTCTGAAACAACTTGGAAAAAATCAACAAATACTTATGAGAGACCTGATGTTAAAATTGATGGATTTTTTAATTAATTAATTATTTTATTTATTTATTTATTGGCATCAGGGTACCATTGACATTAATACAGACCTGCATCTATGAGGATAATAATATGAGGATATTAACGGTGTTACTACTCTACTCTGTAGAGTAAAATAATAACAGAAGGTTAACAGGTTCAACATCATCACAGGATCCAAACAGACAGAAAAAAACACATTTTTTGCTTTAAAAATAATGTTTAAAGTTGTTTAATCAAATTAGCTGTTTTAACACTGACAGAAGTATCTCATGTATGATTCCAGTCATTGGAGCAGCGTGATATGACAATGCAGCTGTACATTGTTTCTGGCATGGGATGCAAGAAATTCTGTGACACAAAACAAGCTGCACCATGTTGATTTTAAACAGATGAAAATGTGACCGTTATATTTGCTTGTGCGATGTTGAGGTGTGATGCATTTCAGCGGTGAATGAATCAAATGA
>OMLB01003134.1:5949-17655 GCA_900302555.1 Myripristis jacobus
TGTATGGAGTATGGGGGGGGGGTTCCACTGTTAGTCATAATAAGGTCAATATAGGGATTATTAGTAGTAGTGTAGCAGTAGTATGGTTTTCACTGTTGTGCTTATGTCAACACCATCAACACTTTGGAAATGGACAACCAACTCCACTCCAGCAAGCACAGTTCCTCGACAGTGGGATCATGCTGTAACCTTGACAGTGGAGATGGCTGTACCTCCATGAGGCTCGCTCCCATGAGGACAGTCAGTGCAGGAAAATAAAGTGCCACAGTCGTGCAGAGCAGGCTGACTGCAGCTGGGGCTAAGGCTGCAGATACCTGGGATGTCATACATGGCCTTCCGTGAGCCTGAGCCTACAGCACTGTGAGGCTTTTTTGGCACAGAGAGCCTGCATTGTGTAGAATATGGAAATACTAGATGAGAATTTGTCTCAGTGCAGCAGAAATCCTGTCACACATACCACTGGAGGAAAAAGCAACGGTCTGAATGGCCTATTTTGATATTATTATATAATCAGTGTTTGGCCACAGCTGCCTGATCCTTTTGAAGGGTAAAGAAGACCACTGCTGGTATATAGGCCTATTTAGGTGCATGGATATTAATAAAATGGTGGTGCACATGATGGACAGATTGAAAATAATGTAATTGGATGGATAGGTCAAATCTGAACTGGTTGTTTGGTGCTCCCTGCTGGTGGCTTAGAGGATAGCCCCACAAGCTCCACGCACTACACAGATGATACGCCTATGTAGAGGCCAGTAGCCAAGGCCTTGATTTCCTTTGTATTTTATAATATGAACACAGATTTGAAGATATGGATAAACAGCAGATCCTCACAATTGTTGTCACAGCAGGGCTACATATTGTTAGTTAATAGGTCTGTAGAGTGGCAGGATGTCCTAATAGTCAGTGAGGTCATCCCACAACCTTTAAGACATTTTCCCACTTTGAGTGATCAATACAGTAAGCCTAATAAAAAAAAAAAAAAGTAATAATATTAGTCACCCATTGTTCTTATGAGTTGGATTATTGCACATTTTGAGTGGGCGAGGCTGTCTCAGATCACTAGGGTTAAATCAACTATGACAGCAGAAAGTAAATAGTTCCTCTGAGAGAGCGAGAGGGAGGGAGAGAGCAAAAAAGCCATAACCAGCGGTTATATCCTCCCAACCACGATGGTTCTCAATTTCATGCTAGATCAGTAATCTTTTCTGTGGCTGTCGCCGTTCAGAAGGGCTCATGGGGTGGGCGATGAGTGTGTGGGCGAAGGAGGAGGGAGTGTGGGGGGTGGGGTGGTCAGACTGGAGCCTGTGGAAAGAGAAAGACGGTAAGTGGAGCGGATGGAGGATGAAGATTAAGGGAGAGATGGAAGGAGAGATGAATGAGGCTGAGGTGAAGGGAATTGTGTGCTGCATTGAGAAGAGTAGGCCTGTTGGGGAGGCAAATCAGGAGGAAAGGAGTGGAGGCGAGGTGTGAGGAGGGATGGAGGTATTAGAGGGACAGTTCACCCATTGTGAAAAATGTGATATTATGTCACTCACCCCTAGCTGTAGGACAGTAGTGGTGCTATCTTCCTCTCATTGTTACTGAGTGCTGGATACTGGCTGGATGCTCCAAATGCTAACTGTTAGCCTCCTGCCATTGAGGTGGACTTCCCTCCAGCTAACACGCTGAAAAATACAGCTGGGGGGAAGTGAAATAATATTCAATTTTTCAAAATGGGTGAACTATGCCTTTAAATTAAAAAGAATGTGTGTTAGCTATAAACTGTAGTCTGTGATCATCAGGGGGCAAACAACCCCCAGCAGGAAAAAAAATGTTGAATTTGCAGGGAAGCTTTTATTTATCCCCCTTTTCATGATATCCTCATATATCAGCTTGAAACCACTTACCACGAAGCACAATATGAATTTATATCATGAAGGTCTGTAGCAGCGTGTGAAGGTTAGTAAACTGTTTAGCACATAAAAATGCACATAAACTAAGTATACCACTAAGCATATGTTTACCTGCTGGGGGGGGAATCCTTCACATGACTCAGTGTAAGTGATGCTGCTGCTGGCTCATCCTCCGTCTGGCTGCATCCCACTTGTCTATCCTGCTGCCCTTTCCTCTCCCTCCCTCACTACCACTTATCTCCTACCAGGAAGGGACCAGAGAGAAGCGAGGAAAGGAAGGAGGAGGAGATGGCATGAGAGGGTGAGGAGAAGTGAACCGAATCAGACAGTTGTTTCCTAAACAATACCAACACCAGTCGCTAATTACAAAGCTCTAAAATGGCTGGCATATTCAAAATGCCAGGTATAACAGGGTGCTATATTAAAAATTATGTAACACAACGCAGTGAAATCAGTTTATTATGCACTTTATTAGTATATTAGGGCTTTTTGGTTTGTAACAATATATATTTGTAATATACATGTAACAATATAACGTTTAAGTAAGAGTAGTGTTTGATTTCTCCTTTACTGAATGTTACAGATATTCTGTTTCATGTGGTTGGGGATTATAATGATACAGGACACTTGAATAAATAAAAACTAAAATCAGATCAAAATCAATGTTTTTGCACTTAAAAAAAAATTCAAAATCCTATTTTATTGTTGCAAGCAAAGAACCTTTCCCAAAGTGTTCCCAAATTCATGTCTTAATAATATAGGCTATATAACAGCTGGTTTTCATTTGACTGTTGAGCTGACATGGGTGTCAGCTGATTAGACCTGGGTGTGGCATTCAGAAAATACTTCCTGGTGGGATCCGCCTCAGTTTCCCAGAGGGAGAGTCTGAAACTGATGCATGTGTTTCCTGCAGTATTGGGACAGCTTGCCACATGACGTTTCATGAAGGAAAGTAGGAGGAATTTTAATGGTAAAGGGACACTCCCAGTCTCTCTCTGTAACACACACACACACACACACACCTGATCCTGGAGCCTTCATCAGCCCATTCACAACAGCCTCAGATCATAAATCTGGGTGGTGAGGTGACTCTTCCTCTCTCCTTCTCCCCTGACCACAACCAGTCATCCTCTCCTTCTGAACATGCTGCTATTTTATTTTTTCATACTTTGATTTCTATTTAATACATTGCAGCATATTATTGTTGTGCTAGATTTAGAAACCCAATATTAGCTCTATCTGCAGCTATCTGATCTGCTTTCTTATTGTAACGTGAGGACGGCACACTTGATTAAAATGAAGAGAAGAGAAGAGAAGAGAAGAGAAGAGCTACTGTAGTTACTGAATGATTTGGAATTTCGACTGATCTGGTTTTGCTAAATTCAGTCCTAAAACTAAAAAGTAACAAAGCTGAAAGTGTGAGTAACATCTTATACTGTGAACATAGTGTTTGTTATTAATCTGTCAGAAGAATTTTGCACTTTTTAGTGTGTTGTTTTAGCTTTAAAACCAAACCAACCAAAGATGACACCAATAATAAGAAGCCCAGGTTCTTTACCGTAAGGACCAAGCCTTTGACATCAACAGATCTTTTTCACAGCAGCACTTCTGACATGAACTAGCAGGGTAAACACAGGTGTTACTGATCATATTAAGGTTCTTAATTGTTTTTTGTTTTTGTTTTTTACCTGAATTCACCTCATTAGTGTACTTAAATAGGGATTCTCCCTAATATTTTGTATTTTCAGTGTATACTGTATAACTCTAGATTTGTGTATGGTTTGTTATTTATCAGTCTAGGCTCTGAATGCTGTAACTTGTGTTTAGCCTTTCTTTGGTTAGTCTTGTTTGTAGCAATATCCTGTCGTGCTTTGGGCATGACAAAGCACGTCTGTCCCATCTTGTGAAACTGTTTTGGAGTAATTCAGCGTGCTTGCTCTTGCCTAGAAATTCCACTGGGAGTTTTTGTTCCAAATCAGCAGATATATTGTGGTTACTTTGTTCTATGGGGTAGGAAAATCTTGTTTTTTGCCCATTTTTACTTTAATGGCCAATCCAACTGTGAATACTATCAACTGGAATAGCATCCATCATACGGAAAGCTGCATTCAAGTGAGGTAGCATTTATTTAAAGGGATAGTTGGCCCATTTTGCAGCAGTTAGTTTTAACAATGTTAGCCATGCAGCTCAGTGGCAGGAGGCTAAAAGTCAGTATTTGAAGCATCAAGCCAGTACCCAGCACTCAGTAACAATGAGAGGAAGGTCTGGTGCACTCCATTGGAACTGGGAAGTCAGACTTTCTAAGCTCACAGAAATTTCAACTGCAGCGCCTCCTAAAGTCAGATTTCCAACTTGGAATTTGGAAGAACCTCAACAACCCAGGAACAATAAATAGGAACAATAAAACATGTGAACAACAAAACTTAACACTAAAAATGATTTTTGTTCATGAACATGATGTCAGCTGTTTGGCATTAATTCAACAACATAGCCATGCATTGCCACTATGCATAGTTATCAATTCAGGGCACTACTGTAAACAGCTACAAAACTACAACAGCCATAAGCCATGTGGGCTCTGGACATGACAGTGGCCGTCTGTGGGCAACACCAAAATAACGTTTCGCAACTATCACTATTTAATTTTTCATAAGACTATAACTAATCAAAACTGGGGTTTAGTCTAGTTTGCGGGACAAATGGGATGAGATTCGGAAAAACTGCTGCTAATTCAGGACTGCATTGAATTTCTGCTAATTCAGGACTGCATTGAATTTTTCGGGACATCTGGTCACCCTAACTACTGTCCTACAGAACAGCTGGGGGGAGTGAAATAATATCACAGTTTTCAAAATGGGTGAACTATCCCATTAAATGTGCAACACATCAGTTCGGGGAACATGATTATCAAGTGTTCAATTATATCCTCAAACAAAACTTTTCAAAAACATTTTCTTTGTTTTGGCTATTATTAATGATGCAGGCACTGTGGTTCATAAACAGGCCTGGGAAAATCCCACATCCTGCACTCACCAGGTCAGGTAGCACTGCAGCTCTCTCTCTCTCTCTCTCTCTCACACACACACACACACACACACACACACACACACACCATGCACACATACACAGCATGTTTACTCACACCGCAGTTTCCTCATTCATGAAAAAAACTGAAATAATAAAAGTCAGCTCTTTTCACGGGGGCGGGCGGCTCTGTTTTTGCTCTGCTCGCTGTGTTAAATGGACTTTGCAAATCAAGTTGGACGTGTGCGTGCTTGGTGCACGCCTCTCCACAGCCTCAGAAGTGCTGACAACATGAACCGCCGCACGCTGAAACAAGAAACGAGGGTTTTCCGCGGGAGGCGGACACAACCTGCAAGAATGCAAATCAGGAAGTAGAGAATCTCCGCTGCGGCTTTTTGGAACAGCAACTCGCTATCCAACGGAAGACTGTTTAGAGATAGTCAGTGAGGGTAAAAGCATTGGCCCTCCCTGCCATAAATACGGCATGGGGCGTTTCGGCTTGCACACACAGCTCAGGTCTGTCGGTGAGAGCCGCCTTCGCGTTTTGAGCGGTTTAATATTCTTAGTCCGATTAAGATGTTTGCGGTTTTAATTTTAGATCTGATTCATGATCGGTGTCCAGCCTGCAATGGCAAGTCCTTGGAGCAGCTTGCAGCAGAGATTTCACCCCTCACTGCAGGAGGCGCACTCGTTTTCGTACTGTGTGGGCGATCTTTCCAGCAGGCGAACAGCGGCTCTGGTCTGCTCGCCGAGCCGCTGCTGAGCGGGAGGAGCAGCGTCCACGTCCTGGACTTGGACACCATCACGGAGTGTCTGTACCGCCTCAAGCAAACCGTGGACCAGCTGGACTTGAGCTCAGTCGCGGTTCTAACGAGCCGGCAGGGTAAAGAGATCCTGCTCTTGTACCAGAAGCAGCTCTTCACAGAGGTCTACTCCTTTGAGTATTATACGTCTGAAGACCAGCTCACCTGTCAGAGATGCAGCCTCGCCCACACCGACTCACCTGGCGACAGGGTCAACAAAGAGGTGACCACCTTCCTGCAGCAGCTGCCTGCACTGAAGGGAGATGTCACCACTCTGACATCCACACTCATCCCAGGTGACGCTTCTGAGCCCCAATACATGCCTTGTTATGGAGAGACCCTCAAGCAGTTTTGAGTTTCTTGCTTCCTGTACTACATATTAGAGATGTTATGGCAGAAGAGCTTTTATAAATGGATAGGGCATGTTTCTAAATTCAGCATGCATGTTATCCATCAAAAACTGCTTTGAAGTTGCTTGCACATTTTTTGGTGGAAGAGGACTGATGAAATAAAAGGCAAATCTGTTGTAAAAGTTGAAATGTTAATGAAATAAGTGCTGCTTGGTGTATTGGGTGTATGCTGAACTGAAGGGTGACTCATAACTATTTATTAATGGCATAAGTCTTGTGCCAGATATGGAGGCAGGAGTATAATGAGCAAGGCAACACTGAAATGGCAGACTTATGAGTGGAGTTTGGTGTGGTGGTGCAGCGGAAGATGAGAAGAAAAACTTCTCTCCAAGGATCAGCAGGGTGTTGCTTGACATTATCCCTCTCACCTTCTCTCTCCCTTCACCTCTCTCTGTGTCTGTCTGTCAGCAGACTGTTTTGGCCACGGCTTCAGTACCCGTGCAGGCGGGGTGTGCTACATCCCAACTCTGTCCTCCTTGAATCTGTTCAGCAGCAGCAAGAGAAGAGATGGCAGGGCCGTGGTGGCGGAGAACAGGCGTCGACTGGCTGTCCACGCTGGCTTCCACCCTCAACCACTACACATGGTCAAGGTACGGGAGCACTGTACATCCTTGTATGCATTAAAGTAGCATAAACTTAGATTCAACTCAAAGAATTTCTGAAAGGAAATTGGATGCAGCAAAAAAAGAACACAGGAAATTTGTATAATTAAGCAGCACTAGAACATGTTAGGCTGAAAAATTTGAAAATAAATAAGTAATAGCAGGTTTACAGAGTGTGCATAATGACAGCAGAAGACTACAATGAAACAAAAATAAATCAATGAAAAATATGGACATGAAAATAAAAACAAAAAAGTATTTAACATTAAATAAACAATGAAAATTTGAAATCGGTACTGTGTTTTACAATTCTCAGGATATATGCAATATGTTACAGAGGAGAGAAACATGGGGGGAAATATATATTTACAGCATATACAGATGACATAAAAATATAATTAGTATATTCAATTTATTCATGTAGTTATGAATTTACACATGTGTGGATGTATATGTGGACTTGCAATTCTAGTTGTTCATAAATAACTCACAGTGTTTACCCAACTGTGGAGGAGCAGCCCACCCCCCGTGAAAGAAACAAAATGTTTAATTTATGCTACTTAATTTACGTGCACTGGTTTCATTTCAGCTCAGTGTGAGAGACTCTGAGTTTTGCTGTCATTTACAACCGAGTTAGTTTCTTTCCTCTGCTCTGCTATCTTTGTTTCACCAAAGGTGGGGTTTTACATTATTGTAAGTGCAATAAATGCTTCACAACAAGAGTAATATATTAGTGTAATCACTAATATAGTGTAAAATCAAAAATGGACACATGTCAACCCCCAAAGTCTGAAATTCAGGTCAAAATATCTGCATTTTTTTATGCACCCACCATGAATCTGGTATCGACTTAGGGGGAAACAGGTGCCAGGTTTGAGTATACAGTATGTACAAAACCTGCCAGTGTGAAATGATGCATGTGTAGGGATGCCCCCTGAAAGTTCACAAGTTGAATCATCTGTCAGAAACCCTGAGTCAACTTGAGATTCCTCCAGTCAAGCAGTTGCACAAGACACATTCTCTTAAAAATGCACCGGGGATATACTGCAGTAGGGAATGGTAAAATGTTAAATTTTTTAGATCTGGTAGTAATTAATTGGTTTAATTAACCAAAGAACAGCGAAGGACACGGGTTTTCCTTTCCCAGGAATAAACAGAACTTTTAACCAAAAGACAAAATGACCACCGGAAATATGAAACACTCCATCGTCGTTCTAGAAAAAAACAATTGGATGATTCAACAAATCATCAAATCATTGTATTGAAATGTCGGCCCTGAGTCGATTCTAGAAATTGTTATTCGGGTACAGCCCTCTGCATGTGCATCATCCTCTGTTCTTGTAATTAATCCAGAAGTATGCACCAGCTACTTAATGATGTGTGTCACTGACAGACACGCTTGTCATGTCAGTATGTCGTCGCTCAACAAAGCGTAAGCGTAAGTATCTCAGACTGTAGAAGAAGAATAAGAATAACCTCTGGGCTGTGTTGGTTCGCTGTTGCAGGTGAACCATGCCAGTGATGTGTGGGTTATGGGGAAAGCTGAGCCAGACAGCTACGATGCAATTGTGACCAATCAGGCCGGGGTTGTCTTAACGGCTCCAGGGGCCGACTGCATGCCCATCCTGTTTGCTGACCCAGTGTCGAAGGTCATTGGAGCCGCTCATGCAGGTGCATGTCAGGATCAGCTGAGAAAAACACAAAGCATTGCTGAGGACACAATTGATGTCCTGGGGGGTTTCAGAATCTGTGACATGAAAACTTAATTTCCCCTTGGATCAATTACAAAATGTCCCCATTGGGAAATTAAGTTGTGGCTGTAAAAACTAAAAGGATACAGCAGGAAAAGTAAAATTCCTTAACATTACCCCAAAATTATACCGAAAATTAAAAACACAAATAAATTGTGAATTTTGTGTACAGGGTTAAATAAAACCCTGCACACGGACTGCACACGGGCTGCTGGATTTCTAAAGGATTAAATAATGCAAGCAACAATTTCAACACATCAAAATACACAGTGTGAGTGAGAAATGTTGCTAAGCATGGATGACAATGTTATGTGAGTGTGCAAAAAAGCAAGAAGGATAGAAAGAAAAATTCTTGTCAGCCTGTCTCTGGTTTATGGATGGCATATATGCAGAAAATGTAAAGCCCTGTTTAAACATTAACATGCCTCCTATCTTCCTCTTTTACTTGATCATGACTGCACTGGTGTAATCATCAGTTTGACCACATAGTTATTTTTTATCACACTGCAAAGCATGTTTTTGCCTCAAAGCTAATAAACACCTCATTTTCTACTTGCCCTCAGGTTGGAAAGGGACCCTGATGGGCGTTGCTATGGCGACAGTAGGCGCAATGGTGAGGGAATTTGGTTGCCACGTGAGCGATATAATTGTGGCCGTTGGGCCGTCAGTGGGGGCGTGTTGTTTCACCCTGGAGAGAGAGCAGGCTCTGGACTTCGCCTGCATCCATCCTGACTGTGTTCCTGATCCACATTCAGCCAGACCTCACGTCAACATCCGCCTCGCTAGCAGGTACAGGAAACACCACACAAATTATTACAATATCACTATAGAATAGAACTGAGTAGAAGTTTGTATTGAGGCTATTCCTTAAATTTGACAATTTTCATATGCAACAGTAATAAATATTCAGTGTTGCTGCCTGATTCGAAAAGCCTCTGCAGCGGCCTTTAGACCGTGGGACAATAAGCCTATCCACTGAAACCCATGGCAATACTCGTACTACTATTGTTACTGCTGATCAGAGTGAGAATAATTCAAACCAGATCAGAATATGCCATTAGGATCAGCAAAACTGAGCTTCAGCGAGTCCACATGGTGGTGAAACTCCTCATCAGCTGCTCTGTGCTCCCCTGGACTGCTAATCCACAATACTGTATTTGTACCTCTCCTTTCAGTTTCATAGTGCAGCAAAACAGCTCCCAAAATAACACCTTTAGTGCATAAACCAACTTTGTGTGTGATTACAATGATTTGTGAAAGTACGATCAGGTTTCTGTTTCCTGCAGATGCTGTGTGCTGAATCCATTTTCCAGTTCAAATAGGAAAATAACAGGAAAGGATATGTTTAACTTCCTCAAAAAATGGGCACCAGGACTTCTTGTTTTTTTTATATTGGCCTAATCTGCTTTGTTTGCATTGGTTTATGTGCTGAAAGTGTTATTCTGGGAGCTGTTTGCTGCCCTGTGCAAGTGAATGGAGAGATACAAATCCAGTATTGTGGAGCACAGAGCAACTAAAGAGGATGTTTCACCACCATGTGGACTCATAACACCCAGCTAACTATACAGCCCAGTGCTCTGCCAAAGCTCTATTTTGTTTTAATGCCTTCTCATAGACAACCAGTTTAGTGTTGATCAATTCTGCAGTAAATATGTAGTCAAACTGTTTCATATCAGAGGTACATTACTGACTGGCTGACATCTGATTTTGAATAAAAGACCAGCTTGATGTTGGCAATCAGATTGACCCAGGCCCACTTAGCTTAAATCCAGGCAGCTCCTTGAATACAAATGACCTAAATCATCAGTTCTGCTACTTGTGATGAATTAAGATTCAAGAAAATTACCAGTGAGATGGAAACTGGATATTACAATGCTCAGCTGAACATTAGGCTGAACTCATCATCAGGATTGTGTACCACACATGTTTGAACAGAGTGAGTGGGTGATTTCCAGTAAACCTTTATCACCATAGCAACATTCCCCCTGGGGTCACTCGGCTGATTGGATACAGAGAGGTTGTGACCTCTCAGTGATCATTTGTGATTGAATGGCAGTCACATGTCCTTCTTCACCCTGGGCCAAGCCATTCATTAATAGTTTAAGCACTCAAAGAAATATGTAAGACAGAAAGGATTTCTTGACAGATGACAAATGCACTCATTGACCTTTTTGAACAAGGCCGCTGAATGATACAGCCTGGCGTTACATACTGTAAAGCTGGAGTGTGTTTGTGGAGTGCAGCATTAGGACAGGTTTTGGTTTTGGATGGGACATACAGGACATACAGTATCTTGGGGTTGGACTTGGTTTTTGGTTTTTGGACTGAAACTGTCGATTCTCCATCACAGAATTCTTCTCCAAAAAGGTGGGATCCTGCCTGAGCACATCCATGATGACACGGTGGCGGACAGACCCTGCGTGACGCCCTGTACCTCTTGTCACCCTGAGGCTTTCTTCTCCCATGTCCGGGATGGATTCAACTTTGGCACCCAAGTGGGCTTCTTGTGGATCAAATGAGCAGGACGAGCTTCAGCGGGCAGAACAGAATGGCCTGTGGCAGACTTCTGTTATTAGGGATTTACTCTGCTCTGGAAATTCCTCTATCACAGTCAAGAGGTTAAATCAAATGAAGGCATTTTTATCTACATGAAATCTATATGAGTGATATGGAAAATAATCCATCCTGTGACACTCTGTAGCTCTTATATCTATTTCTTCTCCAAAAACTGCCTTTTACATGATGGCTCTAGGGCCATAGAAATATATATTTTTAGTAATTTTCAAATAAATTTGTTCTTTTTGCTGCTCCTGAACTATAAAATGTAAATGTAGACATGATCATTGTTAACATTTTAATGGATCCAGTTTATCATGTAAATATATTTGTAAGTAAAATATTTAGAACAGCCTCATCTCAGGACTGCTAAGATTGCACAGTACATTGCCCCATTTTTTTATTTTCTCTTTGACTGTTCAAAGGCTTATGAACTGTAACGTAAAACAAGCTTTAACTGCGTTCAAGTTCCAGCTGGGTGGATTTTATTTAATAGTGATAATTAAGAGCAGCAGTCCCTCTTAATGCGTTTCTAATAAGCAGGGCAGGCGAGGGGCAGCTAGAGAAATGACCACATCACAGTTTGGTTGCCGTGGGTTGGGTAATAACACATAATAGACACAAGAGGGAACCATTTGCTGATTATTGAATCTGCATGATCCTAT
>OMLB01003136.1:2396-17804 GCA_900302555.1 Myripristis jacobus
CTTGGCCGCTTGGGGCCGCTCCGAAATTTAATACCATGTCTACAACAAGATAAGGCTTTCTTATGGACAGATTAACAATATGCTCATTGTTTGTTGCCCCTGTGCAGCCCGGGCACTAAAGCCAGGGAGTCGGGTTGTCGGGGCAGAGCGATGTCGGATGTGAACTGTAGCAGAGAGAGAGGACTGGAAAGAGATGGAGGGTGGAGAGAGAAAGCACAGAGGAAAAAAAACAACAAGAGAAGAAGGAGGTGAGATGGAGGGGAAGAAGGACAATGAGAGAAAAGAGACAGACAGAGAGAAAGGAGATAGAGAGATAGGAGAGAAAGGAATTCGGCCACCTCCGATAGTCAGGCACTCATGGGTCAAGCGCAGCATACTTCCCTAGTAACAAGAGACCGGGGAAGGCATGTCAGCAGCCAAATTGCCCCTCAAACCCACTGACAAGGACTGTCAGCAGAGAGGGGAGAGGGAGTCTTTCTGGCCTGCTCTTATGCCAGGGTTAATCACAGGCATTTACAGAGAGGAGGAGCAATCAAAAGGCCGTGATGGCCCAGCGTTGGAGTGTGCTGCCTGTGCTACTCAGGTGTCATAAGCCACTGTGAGTCAAACCAACCATTTCTCAAATGCAAAGAAGTGTATGTTTTAATCCTGGAAGGCTGCATCTGCTTAGAAGGAGTGTGTTGAATGAGAGGTGGCTGTAGTGTTGAAGTGTTGGGCTTCCATTAGTGTGTGTTTGTGTGTGTGCGTGTGTGTTTGTGTGTGTGTGTGGTGTTTTAAGTGTGCATGAGTATGGGAGTGCATGAGTGTGTTGGGATTATGGGGCTGAGAATTGGAGGTGGTGAGGCCCCTAAACTGCTCGGCTCCTCAAAAAGACCCCATGGTCTTATGCACCTGGTGTCAGATCATGTCAGAGAGCAGGGGGCCAAAAATTCCAAGTTTGAGCCCGTGCCTCTGGTCTGCTCAGTGATGATGGTGAAAAAGTGCAGATGGACACTGAAAAGACCCTGGGATTTTTTCCAGTAAGATTTTTTTGGTTAGACTACGCAAAACTCCTTGCGTCCTTAATATCTTTATACATGTATATTGCAGATGTGTGGCCATTCAGACCATAAAATTACAAAATTAACCAAAACACCCCTATTGCCATAAAATAACATTAATTTCATTGCGGAAATGTTGCCTCATAGAGAATAATATGCTGTAATTGCAAAAATTATCAAATCTTTTTAATGCTTGTTCAGCAAAGGGCAGTCTCATTACAACAACAAAAGGTATCATCTCATCTCTGACATTATATTCTTCTATGTTATATCATATTTTCATTTCACCGTGTTGCACAGTATCTATGGTGCAAATATAAAGTACAAGATCAGTGAAAAAAATTGCTGTGTCAAGGGTTTTGGATTCAAGATTAACTGTCTCCTTAAAACGGTCTTTGAAATGCCCTTTGGAGTTTTACGAGAATAAATGATATGTGTAATCTTCCAATTTGCAGGTGATGAATATGCATGGAGTGGCGGGTATGCTCAGTGTCACTGTGCATCCAACCAACACGACGGTGAGGCTGTACTTCTGCTCTTGTTACAGACTGTTTGTATTCAGATGGTGACAGTCGACAGCTGTTTTTTTCTTTAATAGGATTAGGCTAAAGAAATTAGTTGTGCACTCTTTAATCTGCCCTCTATCAGAGGGGACCACCTGGGGTCTGCCTTATCCCATCCACCCTGAATGGCTAATCAGAGAGGGCTTGATTCAACACAGGAAAGAGCGCACCGCCCACTAATTTCTAGAAAAATCATGCCTCTGCAATCCAACAAATACATTCACCATAGTCCCCATAGTCAAAATACTGTATATGTCCTTTAGTATTTGGAACAACAGCCACAGTAGTCACTTTTATACAGCCAGAATCATTCTTAAAAAGAGTCCCGCCCACTCCAGACTCAACTCACCACAGTACACTGCAAGATTTTTAAAAAAATAAATTTTGGTAGTTGAGAAATGCTGCTACATGGCAAGGATATAAAGTGAAGAACTTCTGCAGTTTGTGGTTACAGGTGTTCAGGAGGAAGAGCTACTCCAATATGGAGAAAGTAACTCTTACAGGTTCAGTGGATTCACTCAGGGGGTCGGCTGTTACCTCGGGAGCTGTAAAGAAGGAGGATCCAATCTGCATGGCTACTGGTCAGCTTCCCTAACAAGCCTGCCAGCCCCAAGAGAGTAGCATTTTTACAGATGAAAACACTCCAGCATCCATGTGTCCATTCTTTTCCCAAACCCATTTATTTATTCCTACTCAGGGTAATATTCTGGGCAAACTGTGAACACATCACCAGTCCATTGCACTTTCACACATTTGGGCAATTTAGAGTCATTAGGTCACCTGACGTGCAGGTCTTTGGACTGTGGGAGGAAACCGGAGTGCCCAGAGGAAATCCACCCAGAGGAAAGGGGAGAAGGAGAGAACACGCAAAATCCACACAGAAAGGACCAGCGCTGAGATTTAAACACAGGACCTTCTTCTTGAGAGGTGGCACTGCTAACCACTGAACCACCGTGTTGCTTTGTACTCAAGGCAGCATTCATTATATTCCTTACATTTCCCTCCTGCCCGTGCCAACAGAGATGCTCTCAAATTCCCTTCAGCCCCCACACACAGAACAATACTGAAGCCCTTTGATTTAATCGAAGCAGGGCATGAAAAAAAAAAAATCAGTTGACTACACACTAAAGATTTCTGGAGAAAATCTGTTGTTGGTTTTGTTCTTAGCCCAGTTGTGTGTCAACACCTGTAAATGTTCAGTCTGATCAGGTCTTACTTTGATTAAGAAAAACCAAAATCATTATACACACACACACACACACACACACACAGACACACACACAAGCACACACACATACATACATACTCATATATACATATATATGCATATATATGAATATGTGTATGACATATACATATATATGAATACAATACAGAAATATTGTGTTAATTGATTTATTGGTGACAACCAGTGGATGTTCAGTTGTAGGGTATCGAAGGTTTATGTAAACAGCTCGACCTGAATAAGACTTTA
The DNA here is from genome assembly GCA_900302555.1 of Myripristis jacobus. Taxonomy (NCBI): domain Eukaryota; kingdom Metazoa; phylum Chordata; class Actinopteri; order Holocentriformes; family Holocentridae; genus Myripristis; species Myripristis jacobus. The sequence goes on from OMLB01003136.1 coordinate 5,474, forward strand.
AGTGTAGTATGGCCAGTAGCCGGGTTACTCCATGCTTGTAAACATAGCCGCTGAGGAATCCTGCCACCCTGATTTTGTGAGGTTTTCTCATTTCACTACAGTACCTCACATGTTCAGTGATTAAATAAATGAATTACGTTTGGTCAAAAAGATGTTAAGTATTAACAAGTGTCTGTATGTATATGTTATGTATCATATAGTGAGAACACAAATTCATTGACTGTTCTTAAATCTTAATGTGTGTATGAAATGCCAGTCCAGGAAAGGGCTGTCACCCTCATTTGCTCTCAGAAGGGGTCTCTACATGTTGGTTAATGTGGTTTCTCCGCAGTGGGAGCTGTAGTGGGCTGGTTGGAAGAAATCAGCTCTGGCACAGCCACACAAACGGGCCTTTTACTGGGCAAATCAATCAGGCAGCCCAGAGCTTGGGCCTCTGCCCAGAAAGCACAGTTTGGAGGGAGTCTCACCTTACTCCTGTGCGTTGGCTGAAAGGAGCCACTATTATCACTCGACAGTGCTCACCTCCTCTGTTCCCTCCTCCTCTTTCTCTTCCTCTGCCTCCGCCTCGTCCTTTTTCTCTCTCCCCTTCCCCCCAAGCATCCTCCTCTCCCTGTCCCTCTCCCTCCTCTTCCCTCTCCCTATCTCCTCTTCCCCCTCCCCTCCTCCTTTCCTGCCTCCCTACTCTCACCAACACACTCAACAGATTGCCATCTGAAGGCTGTGATCTGAGGAGAATTGTCATATCGTCTCCTGCTATTGGCCGTGTGCCCCTCAAATCAGTTGTGACAGCTCCCTGTTACATTGTTTACCTGCCTGAAGGCGGAGGCAGCCGTACTTTCGCCGAATTCAAATCTACTCGATCTGGAGCGACCGCAAGTCCGTGCATAACTTCTTTAGGCTGATACGTTATGCGGTTTATAATGTCTACTGTTATTCCGATGAGGATTGGTTGAGAATGAGGAGCAGATGGGGAAAGTTATTGTGGACGTTGAGATGTTTATGACAAGGAATAAACAGCACTGGCTTTGAAACATCCTCACAAATCTAACCACTCCAATCCAATTTTATTTCCAGTTGAAATGACATTCATTTTTTGTTCCATGTTATCTGTTTATGGAGAATTTTTACTGAAGCTGGAGCATGAGTGACTACAGTAAAGCAGATGATGAAAGTAAGCATCCATTCCTGACAACCTGTTTCTGGAGTTCATCTAATGTTTTTAAAAGCTACCAGTCTTATGCATTTTTATAGTACAGGGTTTTTTTTTTTTTTTTTTTGCTCTCTCTGTCCACAAAAACACATTAACTGCATCTGAAAACCCATCTTGACGACCATGTCATAGACATCTTTTGCAGCTTAAAGGCAGACTGTGCAAAATTACTAAGGACTGACTGAAGCGAGGACCATTTGGACTGAGAAACAATTACTGGCAAACTGATGTGTTACTGCATAGGTCTCGTTATATCTATCTATTTATCTAGCTAGCTGGCTAGCTTGCTAGCTATAGATAGATAGATGACCAATAGATGTAGATATAGATGTAGATAGATATACACATAAATAGTGATAAAATACAGCAGAGATTACAGCTAAACTAAACTAGAATGCACTGTAATATGAGCTCTGAGTGACACCACCTGCCTTAAGGCTGGTCATGGGAACTCCCTATTGTCCTATCCCTGCTCTTATCTCTCAGGACAGGTCATCAGGTCACAGAGATTAGATTGTCTCTGTAACAAGGTGGAATTTGACAAGTGAGTGCAACAGGTTCCTTACAGCTGTCTGCCACTTCCTCACCTGTCACCGCTCCCTCTCACTCTTTGAGTTTACATGTTATGTTTTAGCTGCTGGGCCGATAAACCCGTTCTGGACTGTAGTAGAATGTAAGCCTAGATTGCCAAAATTACTTTGTTATTACAAGATACAACATTTTCATTCAGGCAGTAGATTCAACAAATATTCATAGTATATCCTTAGATCATGTACATACACTGGGTAAAGAAAAAAATAGTGCCACTTTCTTCTTTTTTTGTGAATAGATGACAGAAGCGAGGTCAGGTGCAGGAGGAGTTAAGCAGAGTAACGGGACATAAAATGACAGATTTTTTACACACCCAACCAACACCAATGACAGATGTGTTGGATACAGACAAAAAACATATGCACAATAAAAAGAAGAATCCTGCATATTGTCTACACTTGCAAAAAGTATTATTGTGATGTTTTGGTGCAGTGACCTTCCTCAGGCAAGAATAACAAACACTGTTAATGTCGTACGGTTCTGGTTTGGGAAAATACTGTGTTTTCTGGTCTGGGTAGTTGCAGGCGGAAAATACATTAGTTGTGTGACAGTAGCAATGCTACTTAAAGTACATTAAAATATAAATCGAATTAAAAACTTGCAGTAAATGTGGGTAATAAGGTGCAATTCACTTCCAATTTGCCATGTACACATTAGGAACGTGTTGAGCTTTAAACTTAGGAAAACAAAAGGTAAAACATTTCACATTGCGACAGGTAATTGTAACCTCATTTGAGAAATCCACTACTGTATATTCAAACACTGTATATTTCTCTGACACTGTCCTTGTCACTGAGCCAGCTCTCAGTGATCAGCTGGTGGAAGTTAAGTGTGTGTGTCTGTGTGTACATGTTCGTGAAAAATGTGATGGTGTAATGTGAGCAGTGTAACAATATGCTCAGCTCAACGCACAATGCAGTGTAGAGTTCTGGTTGCCTGACAAAATCCATAATTTTAACAGTTTCAGAAATGACACTGAATTAAAAGACCACTTCACTTTCAACCTTATCTCTATTAGCTTGTCACAGTATGACACGCTTTTACACCCCATTACACTTGTCAATACGCAGTCAGTACATTGATTTAATATTGTTATGCATTTGCAAAGCAGAATTTGTCGGTGACTGACAAGGAAATAATAGCTCCGTGTGACTTTACACTGTGACTGTTGGTTACATTTTAAAACGTATCTGTGCATTTTGTGTGTTTGGTATTCTTAGGCAACAAAATGAATTTCACGAGGATAACAAATTGAAAGGAAAAAAATAAGTAACTGCAGAATCTTTTAACAGAACAGGATTGTCAGTCATGTCTTTCAAAAGCGTAACGTGTGTGAAAGATCAAGGGGCTGTGATCCCTATGAGTGTAGATATTGTATTATAAAAGCTCGTTTTGTTCCCTTAAATATTTACTGAATTCATATTTCCTCAAGTCACTGTGTGTTAAGAACACAGGTGCAAAAAACCCTTCATGGCTGCTGCTGACCTGCCGGTGGCACAGTGTTTGGAGAAATCTCCAGAGCCTGGCAATTAGTTAATTGAAAAGTTATGTACTTGGCATGAATAATTCAACACAGGGCTTCTGGAATTAGCACAGCATCCAGAGGTGCAAATGAATCCTTTGCTATTAAAATATGTGCAGAGGAATGAAAGTAGCTCTGTAGGAGAATAACCAGGGGAAACTATTGATTTTTTTCAAAATAATATCCCAAGGTTTTATGAATTACCTTTTTAATGACCCCTCCTGTTTTATTCATTCATTTATATATTTATTTATTTGAAACTCGCGGAACAATGGGCGATGTCAGCTTCGAAATGAACAAAGTTTGATTCAGAACAAAGCTGCAGGTATTGCACGTATAGAAACCTTAAGCATAACAGTTTGTTTTCACCTTCTTATGCAAAACAAAGGTACACATCAGCACCTGAAAGACCTTCGATCGTGCAGCATTCACTTTCATGGTACCCCTTGTTCTTACACTGAACAGAATATGATGATGATTTCAGAAACACAGCGTATTTATTTTCTATGATACCTTAATTTCTTGCACGTTGCATTAATGTGTTATTCCTAGAGCCTATCTGTTAATCTAAAGACAGCAGTAAGGTTGAATTTGTCACATTTTCATGTAAACGGAACCATGCAGACTAAACAATGTAGACTTGTCAGAATCATTCACAAACATACAGCACATGTGGTACATGTTAAGGAAACTAAAAGCAGATTTGGACTGCTCCGCTTCTTGTCTGTCCAGATACTGACTACTAGAACCTCACAGCACACTGCAGTTAACGTTAAATTTCAGCGTAAAACTTCACCATTGTGCCATTTGCGATTTTTTTTTTCAAAATAGACACTGCTCTCACCTCTCACCCACCTTTCTTCTGTCTTTGTTCATTTTAATTGTGTTGTCTCATTCTGTTTTGTGTTATGGTATCTCTTTCCTTCTCTCTCTCTAGCTGTCTCTCTCTCTCTCACACACACACATAAACACACACACACACACACACACGCAAACACTGTAATGTTGTCATTGAGCTGCTGCATCTCAAGGGTTAATTCTGGGGGGCCAGTGGATGCTGATAGTGAGGGTTCCCTGGTTAGCCCCAGTGTTTAGCACTGGTTATCTGAACAGGCTAACATGACCTGCAGGGCTCCCTTACACCCTGCTGCAAATACTTCCGAGACTTCTCACTTGCCTGCATTTGGCATCCGACCAGAAAGCGTCTGTCACCGTGACTTCTAGCCACCAACTTTAGCCCAGAGCTGATGAATAATATAGCAACGTGTGCTATTATTCATGTTACAATGCGGCAGGATTCTCTCTGAGACCAATAACCTCTGTGAAGAGACAAAATATGTTTCATACACAATAAATACACAGGTTTTGTTTTTGTTTGTTTTTTTACTTTGGAATGTAGCCTGTTTAAATCTCATTAAAAATAGCTTTTTTTGGACCCTGTTATTGAACTGTCAAAAGTCTTTAATGCTGAATCATACATCTGCCCTTCTCTGGTTGTTATGTAATTGCTGAATAATTGGTATATGTATTTATAATGCAATTAGATATGCATTGTCATTACATAATAGTAAAATAGATCTTTACCAGATGCAGTTGTGCAATATCAAACACTTCATTGTAACTATGAATAAATTCACAAGTCTTGTTTTCCCCCCAAACGTTCTGTGTCTTTCAGCAGCCCTCCTTCACTCTGGTGACAGATGAACCAGCTCTGTCCAGGACTCTCCCTGCTCTGACGAAACTGATCACTTACCACGTTAGCATGAGCCAAACATTAGTACTGCCGCCTGTGTGTTAGCTAGCATGGCGAAGTGCTGCACTGGCCCCGTGCCCATTTAAAACTAGCCAGCTCTGGAATTACAGCAGAGCAAGGATTCCATGACTGAGCTGTATTTACAGAGGACATTTAGATGTTGATACTCTACGCTTACAAGCGGATACATCATTTATATGAATAACTTGTTGATAGATAGTGTTTAATATTTATGAAGGGCTTTTAATTGAGGCCACTTTTCACTGGGTGCTGGCAGGGGCAGAGACTGCTGGTGGTGCCCTGTGTGTAACTGATCATGGCTGCCATGCCTGCCCATTCACGCTGACACTGTTAGACATCAGAGGGATATGGCCATTGTTCATCTTTGTTCTGCAGGCCTGCTGCAATAAATAAAGCAACTGTCTGCTTCAACCGAATGTGTTTCCAAGAGAGAAGTTATTTAAAATTCATATCAATGTGAATTTACAAGCAGAGGTTGCAAAGTCTGGCACCAAGCCCATCGACAGACTTATTTTGTGATAAAACACTCATCTGTTGTGAAGAGCAGCTACCTATTTGGCTGGTCAAAACAAAAGCCAGACTCCAAAGCTTAAAGGCATGGTATCCCTGTAACCCCTGTTTCCATTTTACTGGGACCAGCCAACCAACCACGGTTATTCCAGGGTGTAAGGACACACTGTTTGTTTGTTTGTTTTTTTATGATGATGATGATGATGACAGTCATATAAAAGAGGCTGTTTGGTTGCGCAGGTCAACTGAAAACAAAAGTATGAAAGGGATTTAACTTGTACACCAATACTGAGGGTGAAAAAGCCCTATGAAAAAAAAGAAAGCATTCATAAATCAAGAAAAATAAATGCATTTCTGTGATAAAGTGTCATAACAAAAGGTGCTTGGTGTTAGGAAGCTGATACTTAAATAAAGGATAAAGGACAGAAATGTCATGATAAGACAGAAGCCCAGGCTATGCAGAGGCGTAACAATTTGCACAGCGTCAAGAGACCAGGGCATTGCCATACGTGTGCCACATAGGCTCTAAAAATGCAACGTCAAATTAATTACCAATAAAATTACCTAAAAAATAGATATTTTAAATAAAGATTCTTGCAACCGCGTTTTCTGCAAGGCAAAATGCACAATCATAGGTACACAGTGATGTAGTCAGCCTCTATCCTCATATTTAGAGTCCTGTGTGACTGAAAGTGTATGTGCCCTACACCGTTCAGCCCAAAGTCATTCTCAGGCTGACAAATTGACAATAGATGGCCTTGGTGAAACAAGTGAGGGGGGAATGTCATAACAACAAGCTTAAGTTCAAGTGACAGGTGACCCACTGAATGGTGGAGGTCGCAAGAAGTTTCAAATTGTAATTACTGGCATATGGAGCAGTCTGCCTTGACTGACATCTCCAACAAAGACGTGAAAGAGGAGTGGGATTGTCTTGGAGAAGCAGAGAGAGCAAGGGAAAGTGTTTTTTAAATGCTCTCAGCAGGAGTATTGGTACAGCTCTAAAGTTGAATAGAAAAGACTTGACAAACAGGGGGTCTGGTGATTGACAGCTCTCTCTGCAGGACATCCCATTAAGAGATGCGGGTTGCAATCCCTTCAGGGTAGACATACCTGAGCCAGCTGGACAAGGTGAGACGGATCCCTCCGCTGGCTCCTCCGGGGGGCCCAGCAGCCACAGCTACTGAAGGACGCATGGCGACAGAGTAATAGGCCAATTACCAGTGATTTGTACTGCAGTGGGTGGAGGGGAATGCTTTCTGGACCTGTCATTGGCAAACAAATTCGCGATATCACAATAATGCATCGTCATGGTGGGCACAGAGTATTGAGTTTCAGTTCAGCTATTGTGGGTTCTTTTTTTTCTTTTTAGTAGAAAACTTTTGATGTTCTCGGTATCCTTTCTTACCCCTTTTGCAGATGTGCCTAGCAAGTGCAAAGTTGAAATAGATGAAAAACAGAAGTTACCTTATAGACACTGTATTTAAAGGAAAAATACTTTGAATAGTTTAAGCCTTTCAAAGTCTTTTTCAAAAGCTGCTCTCCATTCTTTCCAGTCTCTTTCCAGCACAGGGTGTGCTGGCATTACTTCAGACCAGATCAGAGTACCTTCCACTTCCTCTTGCACTATCAAGTTCTATTTTGTCACTTTCCCCAGATTCAGTTAGTGTGTCTGTCATTTGGTGAATGTTTTTTCACTGTTCCAGTGAAAGGTATAAACTGCTGCTTTTTCGTTCAGCTAGTGGTGTCAGCTGGGGCGGTCCCATCTGAGGTGATGATAGTTATCTAGAAGGAAAACAGATGAAAGGAAGACAGACCGTCCTCTTACTCACTCAGTTTTAATTTTCACTCATCTAGTTATGAGTGTGTTGAGGCAGACTAAACAAGATGTCTGTTAGTTTATCTGTTTATATACAGTGTTTTTGTTAGTGTTTTGATTTACAGTCACACAATAATCTTCAGTTTATGCCCAGGTAATAATCAGAGAGAGAGAGAGAGAGAGAGAGAGAGAAGACTGGCCTCTGTAACACAATAGTGATTGAACCTGAATCTATACCCAGATTATAAAAGCTTTTTCATTTGCTGTTCTAAGTATTGTTGTCCACAGTATTCAAAGGTTTATCTGTCCAGGGAAAAATCCCTAGGTCATGATGTATTTTATGTTTCTGACAGCAGCAAAAGCAGTATGTTTGGAATCAATAAAAGTAAAATTTAGAATATAAACAGTGACAGCCACCATGGTTAAATAGCCTAGTGCCTCCAGAAACTCAAAATCAGAAAATGATGCCACAGCATTGCTCACTCTTTGTGACTGTCAAGTGAAGTATACATACAGTATAGATACAAGGGCATGTTTTGGTCAAGACCTCACAATAATAGGTCATGATCAAATTTGAATCAGCATATGACACTGGGTGACTAACTGACAGAAAACTGTTAAATACACAATTTATTGAAACAAAATTAGCACAATGCACAAAAATGTAGCTCTCAAGTCATCATATGAAAAGTACAGTATTGCAGAAAATAATAAAATAACATTTTTTTCCTAGCACTATTATATGAATAAGTTGGCAGTAAAATTTTGTCCACCTTTATGTAATTCACACTCTGTTGTGGTTTGTTTGTTTATTGTAAAAGCCAAGTCCTTAGCCTGTTCCTATCTGTTTGTTAGCATACCACTCAAAATGATTTGTAGATTGTTAAAAAGCTGTTGCCCCAATATGGTATATCTTACATCTACGGGACTGATGCCTGTCTGTGTCCAGTCAGCGTCGGCCCACGCTGTGCCCATGTCCACCCCAGCTGCTGTGCCATAATGATAGCCAGCTGTTTTATTGGCTGCATGCCTGTTACTGAATATGTGTGAGAAACTGCTAGTTCCGTGACTCATTCCACCGTCTCATCATAACCCCGCTCAGCACAGTAGCTAGGGAGCATAACCTATCTAGTCATGTCTGGGAAAGCTTTAGCTTTGTTCACAGGAAGTAAGGTTTACTGAACTTTCCATGTAAGCATCTGAAATAAAATAAATGAATAACTAAAATAAGTTTTTTTCAAAACTTCATTGGAATAAGAGAGTGTCACTTATGAACATACTGTGGGAGACCCTCATCGCTGGAAGACTCATATTTCAATGGCGGTATTCTCTTTCATCAGCCATTTTGGTAGCAGGCATAAACTATGCATCTGAGGAGAGAAGAGATTCTACTTTATTGTTATCGTTTACTCAAAAATGTGTCTTCTCTGCCCCACCATGTATCTGTGCCTCCTACTTACCTTTTAGCACAGAGGCACACTTGTCTTGAGTGCTGTCTCAGACGAGTACATCAAGTTGTAACCTGTGGCCTTTTGAAGACCTAATGGTGTCTCTTTAGTACCATTTGACAGCCCTGACCCTCCGGTGCCCAAGAGATGCATTGATTTTAGTGGAAGGAGGTGGAAATGAGCCTCCCCTCTTCCCTTGACTGGTTTTCAGAGGACAGGAGAGCCATGGAGAGGAGTTGGCCGATGTACAATAGCCATAACCATGCTCAGGTATCTCAGTACAGCATTAAGTGTGACCAGGCAACCCCACACACAATCAGGCCCTTACACTGTGGAGGTATTGGCATACAGGTCTCCATCCTGTGCTTAGCATGCCACAGAGGTAAGGGATACCTGCACATGGCATTTATAGGAGGAAGTTTGGCTCTCTTATTTAGGGGGGGAAGTGTTCCAAATTTGTAATGAAAATGTTTGCTGACTCATTACGCATCGGTTTAAGGGGTTTTAGTTGCAGCACTCTGGAAGATCAGATAGGTTTGTGTTTGTCTGTGTATCTGCGATGGACAACTTTAACATTTATTGGGTAGAACTGGGAATTAGAGGCTGATTACTTGATTACTTTATTGGAGGTAATCGTGTGAATGCGATTCATCACTTTTTTCTTTTTTTTTTAGTTTGATGCTTTCCACTCTTTCATCTGGGAACAAGGATTCCTTTTCAGGATATGGACCCCTGACACCTGGACTTAAGGTCTCGGATCTGGATCTTCTCTTCAGCATTTTCTTGCTTTGCTGACAACATGCCAGTCATTTTTGCATGCTGCACACTCCCCAGACTCTACATTTTAGTCATGATTTAAAGAAGTAACCAACTCATGAAGTGACATTTTACAGGACTTGTAATATATATTATTGGTGCTGTCTCTGTGGTTGTCAAATTAGTTGATTATTTAAGCATTAGATAATTTGGGAATTTAGTTATTATCAAATAAACTTCATTGTTGTGTGATTGTTGTGTTTGGAGTTTGTCAAAAAGAGGAACAAGTTTACACACCAACAGGTATTAGAGGAATTAATTTAAGACAGTAAAAGCAAAGAAGAGTTTTGTTGGCTTTGTCTCCGCTGCAAATGCTCTTGCACTAAGCGGATGCATCTAGTCAGACTCATCGGTGAGCTCAAACAAGCTTAGGGCTTGTCCAGAGGAAGATCCCTTTAGCTCATCAGCTTTCTGGTCTTTGTACAGTGTACATGTGTGACACGTTGTCTGCATGGCTTCCTATTGTGTCATATACGATAGACACAAGATGTGATTTTTTTTTTCCCTCATGGGTGCTGGACAGATCAGCTGATACAGACTGTAATGTGTACTGTAAAGTTATTAAATACCATGAATCAAAATGCACCTTTTCAGTTAGTGTATTTTCAGTTAAATTAATCCTACAGTATTAATCAACCATTAATTGACAAAGTGATACATCATGCATAAATCTCTCTTGCACTGTGGCTGCTCTGTCTAGCACAGGCTTCACCCTCTAACTGCACCCTCCCTGTGCTCATTTAGGACTGGGTTACAATATCTTAATCTTCATTTTACCACGTTGATCACAAAGGGCAACTTAACTTAAAAACTAAAAAAAAAAATACTGTCAATTTTTAAAAATAAATCAAATGTATAGAAATACAAAAACTGAAAATCAAAGTGTGTGTTGCTTCCTTTATATTATTATTATTAGTAGTAGTAATAGTAGTAGTAGTTGTAGCATTGTTTTTGTTCTTGTCATTATTGTTGTTAAATAATTATTTGCACTTCTGGCATTAATTAGATTAGATTACTAATCCAGCCACTACAATCACATTTTCTACACACCACACACATTACAGTGCAACAGGAACTAATTCATCAAAGTGCATCATATCCTCATTAGCATGCATCCCAGTGATTCAGCCCAGCTCAGAATCTAGCCCATCACCTTGTGGTCCCACCTGATGTGTTGGTAATTGGGAAAGACGTTCTCATTGTGCTTCTAAGATGTCATTAGGAAAGGACGTTTCCTCTGCAAGCATAAAGGTGGTGTGACCTTTGACTCTTGCTAATCCATCATGGGGACAGATAAGGCAGGGCCGACATAGAGCACAGAGGACCAGCCGTCAGCTGGAGCCGAGCAGACTGCTGCTTTCATCTTCAAACTCCTAAACACAAGCTCTGTTTTTTTTTTTGTTTTTTACATAACTTCCTTGCATATAAAGCATAAACAGTCATTTACAATAAGGTTCACAACCCTCAAGTATATGAAACGCATTCAAAGCGCTTTGTACCACTGTGGAAGTTCAAAAACATTTCATAAAGAATGAAGTAAGCTTTGCTGTGAAAAGTTTCATCAAGCAATATCAGAAATATCCAGCCTTTCAAAGGAAGTGAATTTTTTTGGTAAACTGAAGACAGGCACTAACCAACATTTAGAGAGGATGGGAGCCATCCTCCCTAACTTTTGTAAAAGCTAAGAAAATAGGCTCAACCCATGAAGGCTTCTTGTCTCCATAATCCAGGACCAGTCAAGGACGAGACGAGATAATTTTCTTTTTTAATCTTTTTGCTTTTTTTCAACTGTTTTACATAATGCACTACATGTTTGCAAAAATCCAAAGTAACCATTAAGATGTTGCACCATATTTTGATTTGTACTAATAACAGGACAGACGAGGCAATTCCACCAATATCAACCTCTCATCCAATCACAAGGCTCAGCTTCCACTGTGTGCTTTCTAACAAATAATGCACTATCCCATGCTGGCTCACACAACTTGCCAAAAATCTATTCATATAAATGGGACAGTGAATACTTTCCTTTTCATCTGCAGCTGAAAAGAAGGAAGCCATCTGTCTTCACCCTCTTATAATTGTCCTCTCATAAAACCACAAACAAATATCATAGCAGAGGGTGAGTCTGTGTTGTTCTCTGACAACCTGCTGAAATTCTCCTGTGGTCCCACGATCACATCTTAAAACACAGGAAAGACCAGACTGGATGTAAGTCAGGAGAGCTGCACTGTTCTGCCGCAAAAGTATCCTTTTTCAGGTTCAGCATGTGTTTTCTTGAGCCTGATCTCAAAGTCAGTTCCATTTGAAAGCAAATGTATTACCAGCTCAAGTTATTTTCAACTTAGGGCTTATTTTTCCTAGTTTTTACCATCCTTGCAATTAATTGTGTCCAAAAGTGCATCAGTTTTAGAGGTTACCAGCATACCTACCAGCATAACAGCACTGCTGTCCAATACACACACACACACACACACACACAAACACACATGCACGCACACACACACACAGTAGATAGTTGATTGGATTATTCCATATGCATGCAACATTGTGTCATTGTAAAGTGAGCTCTCAAAATGAATAACTTACACATGGTGGCAAAATAAGAAAACCTGAATCTCTCTGACACACACACACACACACA
>OMLB01003146.1:5526-17703 GCA_900302555.1 Myripristis jacobus
GTTATTGATATTTTGCAGGGTGTTAGTGTGATTTTGTGTTTTTTTCTCCGAGACGTGAGGGGGGATGTTATGGATGAGGCCTATCAGTTTCTGTCGGGGGGACCCGGTGATGTCAAAGCTGATGTAAAATGAAATGGGGAAGCCTGCAGATCCCTTGTTCGTTCTGCAGCAATAATAAGGCAAATTAAACAACAGCAGAGCTCAGCTCCTCTAATAAGCTGTGTAAGTGCGTTTGGGGCCAGCTGTGTGCCTGCAGGGGCTGGAGCTGCAGCTCCCGGTGCCCTGATCGAGCGCTTCCTGCCCCATAGCCTATATTTCATCGTCATACTGAGGTTTCCCCCCCTTCTGCATGCGTAATATCTCTCCAAGTCCAGCCGTGGTGCTCACCAAGACCTGGCCGCTTGGATTTCATCTTCCTACACGGAATATGCGTAAACTGCACGACACATTTTGTGCAAACCGCTGAAACGAAATTAAAACGCCAGGATTGCCTTGGGTTCATTCAAGAGCGACGCGCAGAGCTGGGATTTCCTCCAATTTCCCCTCGTTTTGATATTTGACAGATCCCCCTTTTGTTGGGTGGAGTCAACCCGGAATTATCTAATTTGGAAAACCATTGGCACATATCAGGTAGGTCGGGGATGGTAGCCTACATTAATCTGCACATAGCCCGGGCAAGGAGACGAGGGATGAGGCATTTTTACATAATTATTCCTCCATGCAAAACCATTGTTGTGTGGCGTTGTAATAATGTGTGGTTTGCTGTTTTTTCCCCCTCTGTTGTAACAATTACAGGCCGCAACTCGCACGGTGTCTTATCTATCCACAATTTAATCCTTAGAAATAAGAGTCGCTCATTTTGCAGAGGGAAAAATAGCATCTTTAAATTCGTGTAACACGTTATGGACCTTGTTATTGCTAGGAAACAGCCGCGTAAGCTGCCGTATGGATGAATCGAGGAGAAACCTAAATGGGAAAAAGGGGCCTAATAGCTTTACTATGATGGTGTGATTAAACGCTATAAATTGTCACTGCAGGGTGCGACCTGGAAAAAAAAAGAAATTCAAGTGATTACCTATCATTCCCACCGTCCACCCTATTCCCCCTTTCCACAGCATCTGTTTCATAATAGCTGAATCAGTTGGAATAGAGTTAAACACGGTTTGATTCCGATGCAAATGATATTAAATAAGCAATTCGATGTATTGCCAGTGATTGTGAATTGATGCCACAGCACCCTACTACAGTAAACTGGATATATTTGCCATTATGTGCTTCCACATGCGAGGTGATGACGGTTTTTTTTTTTTTTTTTTAATCAGTGATCATAGATGGGCCTGTGATAAAGACTGGGGTTGGGCTTGGGAGTGCTCCCCCAGCACAGCCTCATGAAGTGGGATTGATTTTAAACACAAATAGCATTTGTTTGTTAATGTTTTGCATCTAGAATGAACCTGGAGTACACCTCTGCTTGTCATTGTCATGCAGAAAACAAGGAAGTGTGTGGACTCCATCTCTGTTATCAGTGACCATCACTTCTCTCTCCCCATGGTGTCCAAGCTGGGACATTTAAGTGGTAGGGGGGGTCCAAGCCTAGGGGCCCATGCTCCTCACCAGGAGGAATCCTGAAACGAGAGCAAGGTGTTGGAGCTTTCCTAGAGAGATTCACAGCAAAGCCTGCGATGAAATGGAGCGGCAGAGAGGAGCAGTGCAGTCGTACTGATGCACAGTGTGCTGGTGAAAGTTGAGAAGGAGCATTAGTGGTCAGGACAGATCTGGGTGAGATGGGCTTCCCAGTCTGCTAATGAGTGCCGGGGCAAGCTCGTAACCGCCGGGTTGCTGGTTTGAATCTCGCTGGAAGTGAATTAGACACATGAGCGCCTGGCTGAGCCGCTGCTGTTGAAGTGCTATTGAGCAGGGCACCTGAGCCCCAAATCCTCTAGTGGGGTGTAAGACACAGGGTATGAATTTGTGTTTGTTCTTATACTGTAAACTGTATTCTAAAATAAGGTGTGACAAATTTATCAGGCTGATATCTGCCTCTTTGAATTTCAGATATGTGTGTGTATGTTTTGCCTCTTGAAAATGTAGCCTATCACCACCTTCATCTAAAAAAAATCATGATTAGTCAAACAAATCAGTGTCAGTCAAACCTTGATTCTTAGTCAGCTTGGCAGGTTAGATAAGAAAAAGAGCAAGCATGAGTAGTAGTTTTGGAATACCGATTGAAAAATGACAAACCACTGACCAGCTGATGGCTTCCTTCAAAAGATTATTCTTATTAAAATGGAGTGGAGCTTTGGCTGCCGTGAAACAAATCCTCCAGTGGAAAAAAAAAAGGTTGTGGCAGAGAATGGCTCTTCCCCAAAAAAAGGGGGGAAGAGACAACGCAAGGGGGGCTGCTGCTTCGTGGAGTTAATGTAACATCCACTGACTGTCTGTGTGTGCGTGTGTGTGTGTGTGTGTGTGTCCCTTTGTGCCTCTGCTCAACATGACAGGAGCAACATGAAGGACGGCATCGCCAACAACAGCACAGCCAGCATCTCCCAAGCCAGGAAAGCTGTGGAGCAGCTGAAGATGGAAGCCTGTATGGACAGGATAAAGGTACTTGACTATAATTACACCTCAATGTATGTGCTCTGTGCGTGTGTGTGTGTGTGCGTGTGTGTGTGTAGATGCTGACAGATGTCTGCTCTCAATTAGCCTAAACCGTGACCAAACAGTGAAACGTTTTGGTAAAGATTGACTAAATATTTGCACATCTTAGGTCTTTATTGCCAAATACTTATAATAAATGCAATATATTGTTTGTAAGTAAACAGAGTACTGAGTGTGTAGCATCCAGATGAGCGCATGATTGGTAGTAACCCCAGTTTCAGAAGCAAATTTAGATGACCTGTTCGTGATAAAGACACAGTGCTTTTTCATCCTGTAATGAGTTTTGTTTGCTGGTTTAGAAATTGAACACATTTTTCTCCCCCAAACCAATTGACTAAGCTCTTACTACTGTAATTGACAGCGTATGACAGGTAAACATGAATGTTAAATGCATTTGTAAGCTGTAATTTTATTTCTGTTTCCACTGTCCATCTAAATTGGAATGAATTTGGAGCCAAGAAACACTCATCAAGCTTATAGGTCGCCTATACACACCCAGAAAACAACTGAACCAGTGTAAAACTGTGGTTTTGGTGGCCTGGTAGTATTCTTGGGAGAGTAACATAAGCATCCTTGGCTATCACTGCTCAATAGTGGTGCAAAATCTTAAAAAAGGGCTCCTTTTTTGGCAGCTTGTCTGGACATTATAAACATAACCTTATCAGAAAATAGCCACCCTCTGTATTTTATCTGCCAAATCCACTTCTCTGTGTATATGCATTAAGGCCTTACGCTTATTTTTATTTCCTTTACCATATACACTTCATTTGTTATCCCTGCACATTATACACTGAATGCACTGACCTGGACTGGCAGCAATAAACCATCACCGTCATCTCATATCTGTACAGGTCCTTTGTGGATAGTGCATGTGCTGCCATAATTAGAGGGGAGGGAGACACCATCACAGTGTCAGGCCCGGCTGCAAAACACCGTCAGTGTGTGTCTACTTTGCACCGCTGGGAGACCCTGGTGTTAATCATACACACTCCATAAATGTGTGAGATTACAGGCGGGGCTCGCCCAGAGGCTAACAGGCTGCAGTGATGGTTGATTTTAGCAGGGGAGGGATGCTGAAAGGTCATGCAAGCGTCGCTAACAGTGACAAGAAGAGTGATGGCGTATTTTTTTTTTTTTTTTATGCGGATTGGTCGGCAGTGACCCATTTGCTATCCACCTTTGAAAGATTTGATTCTTCCGTAGGCCGTGTACCATTAGTCTTCTAACCTTTTGGATTATCTTAATTTCTCAGGCTAAACTTTTGTCCGCTCAGATTGTCCTCCTCATGCGGGATTTCTTTTATTTTGCATGTTTTTTTTTCGGGAGTGAGGACGGAAATTAAACAGGTGACGTTCTCTTGTCCATCAAAACGGCTGCCAAAGTGCCCATGAGCAAGGCATTCAACCTCCAGGTGCAGCAGTAGAGCTGTTCGGTGGCTGGACCGTGTTGGAAAAGATCATCCGTCCTCTGCAGGCAACCTCAGGGTGAATAAGAGGTTAAAAATTGACTGCATCCGTGCACAATATGCCTTTTTATGGTTGAGATGACCGGGGTCAGTTACCAGGCCTTTAAAATGTCATAAAGTGGTTACTCATTCAGTAAATGTGCATGTCGCATGTCAATATTGGCTCAATTGTAAGGCCTCCGTCAGTAAATATTAGGTCGAACGCTTCCTAAAAGTGATTGTTTCAGCTGCGTTGACTCTCACCCCGGCGAGCCTGTTTGTGCGTGCACATGGCATGTTGTCGGAGCGTGACGGAGCGGCCCGTGCGAGCAGCCCTCTTCAACGACTTCTTGTGCATCCTCAAAGGCGGTGTGATGGTCTCATTCGGTATGCTGCTCATGTGCTCGGGGAGTGATTGCCCCAGAGCCCTGAAGCTGTTCGCTCAGCATTATAGCCCGGGCTGGACGCCTGCCATACACCATCATCCCTACTCAGCACAACAAAGGTTGCTCACAAGAAAACCTCCACTCTGCTAGACATGAAGAGATTAAAAAAAAACAAAAAAACAAACGGATCATGTCCAACTTCACAAATCAGGGCCTGGAAGCTGCGTCACAAACATCTCTGATTTAACCTGTGACCTGACTTTTTGGCACAATTTTCATTTTCAGTTTTGGCTGAAATTTTTTATCTTTCATTTATTTTTAGCTCTTTTCCCATAATTGGAAGAGTAGTGAGACCCAGAGTTTTCATTTACATAAGGCTGCACAATATATCAATATTATATCAATATCGTGATATAAGACTATAAGTCATCTGGGATTTTGCATATTGTAATATTGTGGTATTTTTCTGGCTTTAAAGGCTGTATTACAGTGAAGGGATGCAGTTTTCTGACCTTATTAGACTGTTACATTATCTGTCTTTACCTGTTTGGACGTTGTATCCACATCACAAGGGACTGTTTATCATGAATGTCAGTGTTAATATTTTGTGAAAGCAGAAATAGTCATCTCTATGATATTGTCTAAATATTGATATTGAGGTATTCGGTCAAAAATATCGTGATATTTGATTTTGTACGTATCGCCCAGCACTAATTTATACCTTACAGAGTGTTAAAGTAACGCGGTCATGAGAAGTTTAAAGTAAAAGCATGTCATTAAATATAATTTCATTGACTTTTAGTGATCAGTTTGGACAGATAATCAGAAGTTGCATGGCTGAACTGCAGTTTGTAGGGACCAGTTTTCAACAAGCAGGAGTTATGGGTTAATACATAATGTTTTTCATTTTTTCATTTTTTATCAGTTCATTTCAGAGTTAGAATTTGCCCAGAGCTGAAGCGGCATGGTTCATTTCTTTGCTGTTTTTTGACTAATAGGCTGCATTTGATTTATTTTGGGTGAGCTAGCCAGCCATAGTGTCTGGTTCGCTATGAGTGTCTTACATTTATTCTCTACAGCCTTTCCCTGATCTTAGCCATGACCAGTTTACACCCAACCCTAACCTTAACACCCATCCATAACCAATAAGCCAAAATGATCACTCAAATTGTACTACGGTTTATATTCTAAACAAACACTGTCAAGTTCACAGGAATGTGTTTTACATTTCCAGCAACGGCGATAATTTGTTTGGAATAAATACAAAAGGAACTGGTTAGTTTGTATGAGCAGAGATAGTCAGCGTGGTTAACAGGATCCGTGCCACCTCTCCAAAGAGTCGCACCATCTTCAGAAATTGTTCAAACTGAAGATCATGAACAGATAATGCAGGGGAAAAAAAACAGTAGGCTTCCATTTTCAGTGAATGCAAATGGATCTCTTGGAAGTTCAGTGCAAAACTCCAAGATGTCAAAGATGTCGCCAAAATACAAAAATCTCTCAGATTACCGTTTTCGACTATAAAGCTGTTTGCTGCTAGAAAGTGGAATTAGGGCATGCACAATGACTTCCTGTCATGCCTGACCGCCGGCTGCAGAGTCAGCTACACGAGCCGAGCCGAGAGGGAAATGGAGAAAAGTCTGTTAAAAAGGAGTCGACACGTGTTTACATCACATATCTCGACTGATTTTATATGCCACTTTGATTGCCATCTAATAATTTTATAGAAGTAAAAGTCAAGTCCGACCGATGGAAATGAAGCTAAATGTCACTTCTGGTCTGTTTCTGAAATGTTTTCATGCAGCCCTGCAGAGGATTACACAAAAATCAAGCTTTCTACATATTATTTCATAAAGCTATCTTTAGTCTGTGACTTCTTCACTCTCATTTGGCTTTGTTTCAGTAGCCAAGAACTGAGAAACATAACTTTCTTTCTTTCTTTCTTTCTTTCATGTTCAGCTTATTGATCATGTATTTTTGAGCTCCCCAATTCAGTTTTTGACAGGGTTTCATCAGCCCAGAAACCTGTGAAGGAACATGTGATCCTGCACTTGAAGTAAAGAAAATGAAAATTCGGAGTGACACGCTGACATTTTTTTCTTTTCTAGGAGATATTTTGCGATGCTTAAAGAGCCACAGGGTTCACACTCGATTTTGAGCCACAAATTAACAAATACTAATGATTACGATGTTTGTTTTATGAGTGCATCATGGATAATTTAGCACAGTAAAACAGGAGGCTTCATTTGCCCTTAGACAATTAGAAACATTTTCAATCCGAGCCCCATACCTGACATCCTCAGATGGGAGAATGGAATCATTTCTTATGTTTTTCATGTGGAAAAAAAACAAAACAAAACAAAGCATGCAGCATGTAGAAATCTGTGACGTCATGTCTGCATCAGTTTATTGGTTACTGTTAAGATTTCAATGGCAAAATGGAAGAATGACTGATAGATTTTTTTTTTTTTGGAGAGAACCGGGCACATCAGCTGCAGGGTCGTCCAGATTCATATTTCACAGAGGATCCTCCACCCACAACGATGTCTGGGGCCGGCTTGGAGGGCCATAAGTCCAGAAAAGTTGGATCCACTGAACTAGAGCGTGGCAGTAAATTAAAGCATAAAGAAGAAAAGTACAGAGTGACTGAGGTAGAAGAGGGAGCTGGCCATGTCTGACGATCCGTTAAATTTAATTAAGGGATCTGATGAGGGAGTGAGAGACTGTATCAGCGACAAGAGCAGTCTCCGTGCCGCTGATTGAGGGATCACCATATTCTCATTAATTGCTCAATCAACCAAAGGAATGTGATCTGTGCTAATTAGGAGGACTCTCTTCTTCCATCACGGGGCTGCAGTGTAATTACAGCCAGTCTGGGCCTAATGACACACCGTGCACTACCACTCGTCTCCTGTGGGGCTGTCGCTCGCCTCGGAAACACGCCGGCCACATTTACATGCACATGATAATCTAATTATTGCCCTCACTTTGATCAGGAGAATAATTGAGCTGTTTACATACGCGGGAAAAGAACGCTTCGCAAAATGTACCCATTTGGTGCGATTTTGCACAACGTGATTAGACAATGAACACACTTCCCACCTTTTAGGACCCAGCCCTGTTTGTTGTCATTGTTCTTCTCGGTTTACCTCCAGACAAAAGGCTTTACTGAAGGATAAAAAAGGTGTTATTTGATGTGAAACGTCAAGATTATCTGAATGTGGCTGAAATCTCAGCACCCTCAATATGACTTTAATTGAATAGGTGTGCACATTACCCATCACACTATTCTACAAATTAAGATAAATCTATTAGTTTGCCTGCAAATACATCACAGTTATTGTGTTGAGATTGATTCAGAGATGCTGCAGTATATTTATTAATTTACTGAAAGATATTGTGCAGATATATTTTAGTATATTTTGTTTGCTATTGCTCTTATCGGGTATGCAAAGTTTTTTTTTTCTTTTTTTCCTATACTCTTTGTACCGAGTTACTTTTGTTTTTTGTCGTGTCTATTTTTTATTATTATTATTCTTTTTTCTAAAGACGTTTATTTCTCTCTAGTTTTGATGGCTATACTTTGGGTAGCTACTATTGTTCCTGTGCAATGTCTGGATACGTCTCCCAATTGGGGATCAATAAAGTAAATCTGTCTATCTTATCTTTTTCTCTGTGTTGCATCTCAGAACATAAATGCAGCACGGGCTCAGGCGGTGTGCGGTGCCGTTGTAATCGCTACATTCGAAATTGATTTTGAAAGTCAAAAAGTCTCGTCAAGTCTGGTAAAAAAAAAATAAAAAATGCCAGTGTTGAAAAGCACCGTTCTGCTGTTTTATGAAGTTTGATGAAGGGGCATGAGGTGATCTGTAACTTTTTTGACCTCTTTCGCCGACCAGAGAATCAGAAAAAGCTCAGTGGGGCCTCTTGAACGAGCTCTCTGTCTAAAATGTTACGTATCACCACACAGAATCACACCGCCTCATGATTTGCTTCATTTCATCTGAGAGCAGAATGTGCTGCGACGTTGTTTGCACGCTCACAGCACCGCGCTCTATCTGGTGCGTTGAAATTGCGAGTAGGTGTGTGTGTGAGTGTGTGTGTGTGTGTGTATGGGGACGGGGTTGTTTCCAAAACAGTGCATGGAATGGAAAGTGAGTTATTAAGAGTGAGAAATCTCAGTGCCTGCTGGAGTAATCGTTGAGTCATTGGTATTGATCAACAACTCCATCAGCCCCCGCACATATTCTGTGGTCATTTTGTGCCGCGCGACAGTGAAAATCTTCCTCAGTGAAACTCAGCGAGCATGATGGGAGTTGTATTCTCCAGTGACAGAAGAAGTGGGTGACTCGAACTGGCAGGCAGGACATCAGATGGTCTAATCCTCCGCATAGATCCCTGAGCTCTTGCCTTTCCTCTGATGCAGCTGCTCCTCAACTCTCCATTTGCGGCCTCAACTCCCATAACCTCACACCCAGCGCCGAGTGGAAAGATACAGGCTGGGCGTACCGTGAAATTTATAGTCAGTCTTCAGCTTTAAAGCTCCAATACGCGGCGCGTTCGCTTGGTCCCGCCCTCCTGCGGCTCGATAGGTCAAGTTCCTGTTCCGGCGCTTGTCGCTCATCCTGATGAGGCGTCTGCTTTGACGCGGCATCTTGCCTGAGGCTGAGGTAACCGGCATCAATAAAGCCACCGCAGGCCTTGAGGAAACAGCCAATCTGCAATTTATAAGCAAAGAGCAATGCTGATGTTGTCTGCTGCACATTTCACTCCTCAGCGCTCCGGTGTCTTACTTCTCTCCACCAGACTCAGGCTGATGATGTGCAATATTACCCATTTGATGTTATATTAACTTTTCATTCAGCTTTTTAAAATATTAATATAGACATAATAGGGAGTAAGGGAAAAGAAGAGGGAAAATGCGTCTATGACATCCATAGGAAATGGCTTTTTAGGTTCTTCAAAACAATGCACAGTTGGTCCATAATCTTCTTAAGCTAAGCATAAAATTAGAAAAAGAGGAAAATAAAAATAATTATACAAAATTAAAGAAAAAACTGCAAATTATAAGAAGTGGATCCTAGTAAATTTAATAAAATTAAAAATAAAATAATAAAAATAAATTCATCAACTAATTTTAAAAAACTTGGTAGAATGGTAGGAGAGAAACTCTATAATTATGCAAATAAGTTTTAGTTAGTTACTTTTCATGGGGACTAGTCAGCATTTTTGTAATGTATGTGCTGTCCTACTTCTGGAGGCACTTATCTATATTATTTGTAAGCCTTTTTAATGTAATTTTAATGTTGCACATTGTAGCTTTAATCATAAAAATCACGTAGCGCGATGCTGCTCCCTTGTCTCCACACTGCAGGTGTCCAAAGCAGCCGCAGACCTGATGGCGTACTGCGACGCCCACATACGTGAGGACCCCCTCATCGTGCCCGTGCCCGCCTCCGAGAACCCCTTCCGGGAGAAGAAGTTCTTCTGCACCATCCTCTGATGACCTGCCGCCACAGATGTACAGGTGCAGGCATGGCGTTGCCTGGCTACTCTGTCTTCACCACACCTGAAGCTACTGGCCGTAGGCATTGAGTTGAATTTTGCCGGGCGGACACTCTGTTGTTGATCAGCTCTGTCCTGGTGGCTGAAGGTTTTGGGGGAGTCAGCTACCAAACTGGCAACCCAGTGAGCGTATCATGTCTTGTTAAATAGGTTTGTTATTGCTTTGTTATTAGAGAACAGCCTTGCTCAGTGCTTAATGAGATGAGAGATGTTTTTCTTTCCTTTTCTTTTTCTTTTCTTTTATTGTGCTAGATCTTACATGCCTCAGGAAACAGAAATTGGCCCATTTTTTTTCTAGTTTTCTAAACACCTGTTCCCACACCCTTTTATCTGAACAAAACAGCATTAATCTTTATCGTCGCCATCGATTTTTATCTTTAATTTGTGTTATTTTCTTTTGTTACTTTCAGTGTACAGGATTGACTATTCTTAGCAGCATCTACCCAAAGTATTAATCTGACACTTCCCTTGCATGTTTCTCTTTTAGCTTGCTTCCAAATTCATCAAAAATTAACCCACACATTTTAGTAGTTCAGTGAGATGCACATTAGAGCATGCAAAAATTGCTCTTGAAGGCAGCCCTGCCTCTGATTGTAAATTATTTCGGTGTATGCAAACAGATACTTGTAACCCCAAAGAGGCCGGCTGCACATCAGCTCGGCAGCAAATAAAATATATATTTATTGAAAAGCACAGAGCTAATGTTTCAACAGCAAGCCGCGTTCTTCAGGGTTATCACCGTGCAAACAACTCCACGGTCCAAAATTATTTATGAATCCGCTGCCTCCAATCCAGGCCCGCTCTAATGCATTCTACCTTTGATACTCTATTTGATTTACCCTTAATGTAGTGCATCCACTTCAAATCAGATGCGCTATCCGTTAATCCTGCCGCCTTCTGACTGGAATATTTTGTTAAAAGTCATTGGATATCTTGTCTAGGTTTTATTCTGTTGCTGTGTTGTTTGCGTTTCCTTAACACCCTACTTTGTTTTCTGGGCATGTTTCCTGAGCCTGATTCTTTTTGCCTGTCCTAGAGTGAATGGCAAGGCCTTTGACCATAATGCCAAACCAGAGGCCTGCATGTTTCTCTGCTCCTTTTGACAGCCTCCTCTGTTTTCAAGGGCCTGTCAGTCTTTTAGAGTGTACAGTATGTTACAGTGCCAATTTCTGTGAGAGCAGTGTAATCTTCACACTGTCATCCCACAGCCTTTTTGTTTGGTTGTTTTTAAAGAAAAAGCACACTGTCAAACATTTCCTTTACATGGTAGTTAAATAGCATTTGCTAATTTTTACAATGAATTGTTATGATCATTATTAATATTGTTATTATCAGTAGTATTATTGAATATTTGTTGCACAGCACTGACAGCTACATGACGTGTAGTGCTACTAAGCTTGTATGATACTTAGGAGAAAAAAAAACATTTATAAATCATGCAATTATTGATACTATCTGAGTATTTTTTAAAAATAATGATAAGGGTCGGTTTACATGTTATGATCCCTTCGATGGTTCAGGTTTTCTGCATCATCAACGTTTTGATTTCTGGAAAATTTAGAGAAATCCCTCCTGGTACTTGAATAGCCATTTGCATTAGGAATCAAACTTCCTCGACTCTCACAAAAAAAAACAAAAAAAACAAAAAACAAAAAAAACAAGATATTGGATTTCGCTCAAACTGTTTCCAGGACAATTGTGTCTTTATTTCCTATCTTACAAAACCTGAGATAAACCTCAGGGTGCTCTCGCTGACCTCATCTCAAGGATGGTGCCAAATCTCAAACAAGAAATACCAAGTTCACGGCTAGAGATGAATATTGCATGGATTTATTTCTATCTATTACAGAGAGAACTGAGAACTATTATGACATGAAATATTGCCTCTTCATTGACTTCTGGGTGCTACTCTGCACATCACTCTCACTGAAATCCGGATATGTAGAAATGTGCAGCTGTATTAATGAATGATATTAACTCTTTGGGGGGGAAAAAGCATTTAAATAGCAGGCTTTGTAAATCCTTTGACGGATCAAATGAATTAAAGGAAATGGCAACCCAAATGTGCTGTGTTTTCATTATAACTGCATGATGCATCTCTTCAAGTCTTTAAAAACAGTCGCT
>OMLB01003146.1:19860-31877 GCA_900302555.1 Myripristis jacobus
CACACACACACACACACACACACACACACACACACACACACACACACACACACACACCACCCGCCCCCTTCTCCCCAACCCATTCCATGCACAATTAATTCAATTTAAATGATTTATGAGTAGCATACAAACAGTAACTGGTTTAATGAAATTACTTTCTAATCTTAAAGCTACAACATGTCACCTCTGTTTCGGGAGGGAAAAAAAAACATGATTCATTTATTAATTTGCACTTCACTCACAAGTTATTTCTCAGTTCATCAGAAATCTGCAATGTGGATTGAGGCAAAACCAACTCTAAGTGTCAAGACATTTCTTTGTGTGCTAAATCCGAGAGGGACCGCCACATTAATGCTGTTTCTGGCCCCTGTAAATGTTTTACTGCTTCAATTTACCCCTGAGGACTCACAATATAGCCCATTTAGCAATTTATTTTGTTATTCTAGCCTCCCTGTTAGTGGTTCAAGTGGTTATTGAAACTCGGCCTGTATAGTGCTGCTCGCGCTTTCTCAGTGAGTCATATTACAGTAAATACAGTCATGTGCAGCAGGTCCAGTCCTCTTTTGCTGCCTTGATGGGCTGCACACAATTATAGTATACACAATTATGCTTCTCGTGTGCTCGACACCCCGGTCAAGCACAGGAGAGCTTTCAGTGCAAGACTGATCCCACCGAGATGCACCAGAGCGCCACAGGAAGTCCTTCCCCCCTGTGGCTGTCAGACTTTTTAACTCCTCCTGCTGCTGAGGCTCAGATAGTCAGAGTTACACCTCTTCATAACTGTACACTAATTAAACTGATGATTTAACCATTTAACTGTGCAATAATGTGTACCTGTAGGACTTGACAACAATTCAACAGTGTAATATCCCTGTGCACATGTGGTATATGTAGGTAGACTGTTTTTTTTTTTTTTTAGATATGCTCAGTTTCTTATTTCTATTTTAAGAGCACATATTTTCTTATATTTCATATTTCTTTCTATTCTCTTATAATTTAATTCTTCTCTTGAGAACTGAGCAGCTGCAGCTGACCCAATTTCCCCTCTCAGAGATCAATACAGAATTTCTGATTCTGATTTCTGATTCTGATATTCTCCAAGAAAAAAACAAAGGCAGACTACTTCATTATGCTACTGTAGGACACACAGTTGTTCAGTTCAGCTTCACTTTTGTTGGCCATCGTATCTTTTTGTATTGTATATTTATCTTTGCCTTGCTGTTCATTGGATATTGCTACTTCCTAACTATTCTGCCACTGCTGTGTCACTTTGAATCTCCTCTTCAGTGGGACCAATAAAGGTGAATTTATTCCAATCTAATCTACTCTACTCTAATTTAATCTAATTTATTGAGTAGACTGCATGGCAACTAGCACTGCATATCACAACATATTCCTCTATTATTAATCTTACTACTACTACGACTACTAAAAGTAAATATATAAATTATTATTAGTAGTAATAGTACTACTACTACTGCTAGTAGTAGTGGTGGTGGTGGTAGTGGTAGTAGTATTAGTATCATTAGGGTCATAAGCTACATTTGTCTGTACATGTATTATTTTTATATGTATCTTTATAATTTATCTATCTTCTGTATTTTTGTAGTTTCTTTATCACAGTTTTTATACTGTGTCGCTAACTGCGTTTGGATGGACTTGCCAGCTTGTGTTTGATTGGCCGAAGGGACGAGGACTACACATCCCAGAGTGCACCGCGGCGGGGCTTCTCCTCTCCCATTGGTGGGCTCGGCGGAGCAGCAGCAGGCGGACATGAGACGGCGTTCAGAGCGCACAGCCGAAATGTTGCGCACACACCGCGAGGCTCACACCGCGTCGTGCAGCTCGCGAACAGGCTCCGTGCCGCCGCCTCCGCCGCCGCCGCCGCCGCGTGCAGAGCGGAGAAGCTGAAGGCTGCGGGTCTGCCTGAAGGGCTCCGTCCATGCGGAGGCTAGCGCTCACTCTGCTGCCCTGTGCTGTCGCCGTCCTGGTGCACTTGTGGTTGGCACACCGACCCTCCTCCACCCCGCCGGACACCGCCGCACACACTGGTACTTTCTCCATGATTCCTCCGTTCATCACCGAGGAGCTCCAGCCTCGCAACTTTTTCACATGAGCGGCGAGTTAACTTTGCCTTTCGCACCGCCGTGTGGCTCGTCTTGGTTGTTTTAGTCGCTGTTGGTAATGTAATGCGAGGTTGTGTGTGTTTATATGCGCTTGCGTGTGTGTGTGTGTGTGTTTGAAATAACGTGTAGGTAACTGAATCTTTCAACAGTTAACTCGCACTGGGCGTAGCTGGGATAGCCTCGTAATGAGACTGTAGGCAGCGAGGCATCACAGCGTTTTCACCGCGTTATAATGTGACTACTGTGATCTGCCTCGGCGCTACTCAGCTCCTAGAATAGAGACACAGACAAGCAAAAGGCTTTCTGCTCAGGATCTGGGATATTTCTTAGAGCAAACCCACTTCAACTTAGCATGTCTGTCTTTTTTCTTTTTTTTTTTTTATTCGGGGAAAGGTTTGCCAGTCTTTTACGCATAAAATCACAGCCTAAATATGCATGAGGTAAACTTATCTATTGTATTATTATAGTAAAACTGATGTATGATGTATGTCATGTGAGCACGGGTTATTGGAGGCAAAAAGAGGCATTAATCTAGATTTTCTAGGAATAAAATATTGTATTATTGCTGGTTGCATGCCTTAATATATCATAGTTTACATTACATCATGGGTTAGGACACAGGTTTATATGTGAAAATGATGGCTATTTCACCCTGCTGTGTGCCACTGTTATGGATATTCAGTCAAAATTGTAGTATCTGCAGCTATTTGTTTATTTGTGTTATCATGGTTTTTGCAGTATTTTGTTTGTTTGTTTGTTTCAGATGAAGTGTTACCGTCCTATGAAGTTCTGGTGGGAGTGCTGTCAGCGAGACACCATTATGAGCTGCGACAAGTGATTAGGGAGACCTGGCTGGGCTACCTCCAAGGCCACCCCCAGTTCCAGCACAGGTCTGTAGCGTGGAGCTCCAACTCCTGGCTGTTTTTTTTATATATTTATTTATTTATTTTCTCCAAACCAAATTCATGTAGTGGAAATAAAGCCTGCAGCTGGCTGCGAGTAACAGTCTGCCCCGTCAACCCCTTTATCTTTACCTGTCCAGAGGCCAATATTGTTCTCCCTGTCTCATTCTTTCTCTTTTGTCCATTACCTTCTCATCCAGTGATCTGAGCAAAGATAGGGGCGTGATGGCCTTTAAGCAACCCTCAGTAACCATGGTAACGGAGGGTGGATAGATGGACAAGCTTTAGAAAAAATAACCATATTGTAGCCTAATATTGCACAGAAGGCGATGCGATGTGATGAATGCGATTGTGATTGTGCTTGTTTTTGTGCTTGCCTTTCAGGGTGGGGGTGAAGTTTATTGTGGGCGAACATGGCTGCCCCATTCCAGAGGAAGATAGAGAGGATCCTTATTCGTGCACCCTCCTGAATCTCACAGAGCCAGGTAAATTAAAAAAAAATGTGTCCCAACCGAGCAATAGACAGATGAGTGGGTTTTACAGCCTTAGTATTGAGAGATTCTCAATATAGAATCGGTTGCTTGTACATAAGTTTTTAAATTGTGGAGCCGAGGCTGAATAACAGGAGAGGAGCCGAGAGAATGAAAAGAATGTATGTTCAAGAAAAAAAAAAACATCGTTATTTATGTTCACCCACAGCTCAAGGACACACTTCTGTTGCCGTCGATACCCAAGGCCACAGCAAAAATCTCTCACAGAGTCAACACTTCTGCCGCAGCCCTAACTACTATTGCATTGACACATTTGTTCAATTACTCTTTCTAAACGTTTGTAAATTAAATCTTTGCAAAAATGGACATAAATGCAATAATCTAACTGGGCCCGGTCTCACTGAAACTCGAAAGTAATTGTGTTTTTTCACCTTTAAACAGTTAATCCGGTTCAAATGTCTGACTTGCTTTTTTTTTTCAGTCAAATATATTTGTAAATATAATAATCATTATTTGTCAGAACAGGCTTTTTTTCCCAGACTTTGGACTTGAGGGTCACTGTGCTGTTTTATTTTGCCAACCTATTCTTTGTGCTCCATAGTGTCAATGGATGGAAGTGTTGACGTGATTTGATTCAGAAACAGGGAAACGGTTTTGATGCGAGACGTTTGCTGTGATTGGAAGAGAGCGAGAAAACGGCGGCTTTTAAACTCAGTTGGGTTTCTGACTCTAGATTTAGGTCAGAGCACACACTAAGTGGACAATTAATTGTTGCTGAAATATGTTTGTTTATACTGCATGCATCACAAGGTTTTTTTTTTTCCCCGGTAGTTCTGTTGAGACTGCAGAAAGGTGAATGCAAATGAGCTCCTCTGACTTTGTTACATTTTGTTAGCTCTGTGTTATTTGCCCCGAGACAAGGTGTTTGTGGTGTGTATTAATGAACAGCGGAACAGGCACCAAGTTCATAATGCTGCTTGATTATTTTGAAATGTTTGCGATGGGTGTCGACATTAATCTTTTTTTATCCCTCACAAATTCTGTATTGATAATTTACAAACACTCATTTACAGACTGCAAGTGCAACCTGAAGAACAGATAAATTGTTAAGTAATGCAATCGAAAATCCTTGATTTAATGCCTCAGATAATAATGCTGACTAGAAATGATTGATTGATTTATTGACGTGGTGCTACTTGATGATTAAATAATGCACACCGTGGCTGTTGTTTACTATTGATATGTAAATAATATGAGACCTCATCAGTTACTTTTTATTCGGATATTAAAAAATAATTAATACATATTAAATAATGATGAATTCACTGTTTTTCTTAAACGATCCTTTTTGCACAACTAATTTCCCCCAGGTTTACTGTTGCACAATAAATTGGCATTTTTAAAATGAGCCCTCAGATCATGAATGAGTATTGACAAGCATGTAAAAATGAAGCATTCCTGTACAGTCAAGGGGAAAAATGTAAGCTAATAAGCAGCACACACAAGTAAGCGCATCTTGCTCATTTGCTCTCAATCAGTATGAGAGGCATTCACTTTGATAAACTCCTGCATTCCCTTGCACTGTGATACCACGCCTTTAATTGTCTTAATTTTTGAGCGAGCAGCAGAACCTGCGGAGAAGGCGTAAAGTAAAAAGCCTGCTTCCTTTGAACAGCCGTGGTCTCTTCATTGATCTCCCGGGTAATAAACTGCTCTTTTCTAATTAAGAAACCACACTGACGAGTGGAAGCTCGCTTTGAAGACAGCAGTCCCAAGAACCAGCTTCTCAAAGTGCTGATGATGTAGCTTTAATGCAGTATGCCTTCTTCTGTGAACACTCTCCCTCCCCAAATCACCTAATCTTCATCACAGAAAAGAGATGGTCAGCATGTTGCTATTGTAATAAATGTGGTGTATGCTTGTTCAGTAACTTTCTGATTCCCTGACCCCCTTTCTGTCTCAGCGGCAGGGCAGGAGGCAGAGATAGAAATAGTGAAAGTGGCTGACCCGTCGGCGCTGGCCCCCGCTGATGTGCCTACCATAGCCCTGGATTTCAAGGTCCTGCACCCGGTGGTGATCACCAGGCTGGGGGTGTTTCCCAGCGGGACGCGGCAGGAGCTTCAGAGCAATGTGACAGTGAAGCTTCTCCAGCTGGACCAGGAGGTAGCAGAGCCTTGACCACTGAGCATAATGTATCCCGTATGCTCCTTTTTCTAGTGGAGCCTGCTAGAAACACAGCCTGGGGGCAGCTGGAGGTGCTCGGCTAAATGGCCGTGCTGGTCCTGTTTACTCCCTCAGTTTTATATGCAATTACCATAACTCTTTTTGGACTAAGATAAATAGCCTGTGGTGAAATTACTGATTGGAGGCGGTCAAGTATTCATTGTAGATCAAGGTAGTTTTGTACAGAAGGGAAAATCCTTGGCTGTGTTTCTGCCTCAGCTCTACAAGGTAAAACTGAGATATTCCCATGTGATACCAGTGACTTTAATGCATTGCAGGAGGCTGTGGTTACTGCCCGCTTCAGCGCCATCAGCACAGGGACCCTTGTGAATGGGGTGTGGTACAAACCAGTGGAGCAGTTCATCTTGCCTAAGGTCAGTCTTTCACATTTAGGTCAGTTTTAATAGGGTTGGACAGAATAACACCATGGCTACCTCACAAGGGCTAATGTCTGTCTTCAATCCAGGGCTTTGAAGGGACCCTGGTTTGGGAGAGTTTGGACTCAGGTGGGCTGACCGTAGTCAACTCCTCCTGTGTGCAGCTTAATAACGGTGGAGGGGTCCTCAAGATCTCCTCTGTAAGTGTTGAATTAGTCAAATTTCAAGTATTAAAGAGAGAGGCAAAGTGTTTTGTTTTTCAATCAAGATTTTTTGTCTTTTTTTTTTTGTACCAACTACAGATTGCAGAAGGGATCTTGCCTCACAGAAGTGCCCTTGGCTTTCCTGGTTTGGCTGGAGGGTTCACATTTACTATCTATGGTTGGTCCAGCAACAGATTTATTATGTGCTTTTTGTAAAATGATGTCAATATATGAGAACTTACAGTTGTTGGAAAGTATGTGAAAATCCAAAAATCATTGTTTACTCTGACAGGCTATGAGATTTAGCTTCTTCTTTCACCTCAGGGCTTTTGCATCCATGCCAAATGGAAAATGTTTTTTTTCCTTGCTCTCTACCCTGTCGTGCTTCATCATGTATTTCACCTCCCCTGTGTTTTTGCATTTCAGTTTATTTCCAAATGGCTTCCCTGGCTGTTTTGTGGAAGGAAAAAAAAAAAATTTATCATTCAGTATTTCTAAATTATAACAGGAGATCCAATCTGTGAAACGTTATTATTTGATCATTTATCATTTGCCAGCCAATGACATAAATTACCTATTCTTCAAAAAGTACCGTAATTTGTTCAAATTTTATTCTGTTGGTTATTTGTGAGAGTTTGTGTGACCTTTTACAAATAGTGGCTATTTCATTTTAGAGCCGAACTCTTTTTCCTCTATTTTCACCATTTATGCCATTTTCTCAGATTTTCTATCCCATCATTATTCTGATTATGCAACTCTCTCTGTCCATTTCTCACCACCTGTCTCCCTCCCGCTCCCCGTGTATCAGACGGAGAGGGTCTGTCGGGGCTCCTGCGGGGCCGTCCAGCCAGGATGGAGCATCATGCCTCCAGGCTGAGGCAGGAGGACGCCTCTTTGCAGCAGGAGAGCCTCCGGCATGGCGACATGGTGTTCGTAGATGTGGTAGACACCTACAGGAACGTGCCTTCCAAACTGCTTCAGTTCTATAAATGGTACGCCGAGTGCTAATGACTCCACTCTGTGTCTCCAAATTGCCTGGGCCTCTCAGGAAATCAGCAACCTGAAATGAAAGTGTGCCGTTGACTTAAAATGTCTCGCTGTTAGAATCGCGATTAGAATCACTCAATTAGTAGAAAAAAAGCGCGCCTTTAACTTGTCAGGTAGCAAAGTATGCAGAGTGTTCATAAGGGAGGGCTTGGCTGGTGTATTATTTATTTGCAAGACCCCTGCCCTTTAGTCTCACTGGCATTTGAGAGTAAATCCACCCAGGGCTGCTGGAAAAAAGCAGGAGGCAAGTTTTAATTAAGGTTGCAAATTCCCTCTCTGGTAGGTCTGTGGGAAATGCTGACTTCAATCTGCTCCTGAAGACAGATGATGATTGTTACATCGACGTGGACTCAGTATTAATGAAGATTGACCACAAGGGTCTCAAGCGCAGCAATTTCTGGTGGGGGAAGTAAGTACAATTCAGTGTTGACCCATCTTTCTGATCATGCCGACACCGTGTTGCTCTCCTGACTTGAATCTGCTGGAGTTTAGATGACTGGCAGCTTGGTTTGAGACTGAAAACAGGCGAACACTGGGCCGAGTCAGAAAGATTTAAGGTCAGGTAATGTGGAGATAATGTAGCTGTCACGCTAACACAGATTGTCCTGACCCAGTTTCAGGCAGAGCTGGGCAGTGGATCGCATTGGGAAGTGGCAGGAGCTGGAGTACGCCAGTCCAGCCTACCCAGCATTTGCCTGTGGCTCAGGGTACGTGGTCTCCCATGACCTGGTCCAGTGGCTGGCCACTAATGCAGAGAAACTCAAGGCCTACCAGGTACAGCACCCAGCACCAAGCCACGACGGGGCACCACTGCTCACCTGAGTAATAGATGGTCATAAATACAATGCAAGTATGCGGCAAATAATTGAATGTGCTGTTTCAGGGAGAAGATGTGAGCATGGGAATATGGATGGCGGCTGTTGGACCACAGAAATATCAGGTAAAGAAAAGAGGGGAAAAAATTCTTGAAAGACAAATGTACCAGCCTGCCAACTCCAATGAACAACAAAGATTGCATGTAATAATACCAAAACAACATGATTATACTTGATACTGAGTACAGAGCCAACACGATTTCATTTTTTCATAATACTACACCACCGAGAATGCAAGTGAACGCACCAAACAATTTGCTGCATTTTTCATTGGCTACATTTTCATGCACAGAGAATTTCAGGTGACATTTCATTTGAAGTTGTGACTTAACACTGTCCGTACTGTGACATGGTGGCTGTCATAAACACCAGTTTTATATTTACACTGACATTTTGACCGCTGACATTTGTCGTTTTTATGTCCGCTATCATGTCACTTGTAGGGCAGTGTTATGCCAGTCTTATAAACGCAACATGAAATAAAATATTTATTACTTATAGTGCTAGTGTTTTTAGATTTATTCTGTACTGACCTTGTACTGAATGTTGATGGTTTCCTAATGCTGCAAGATGAATTGCTCTTGTGGACATAAAAGTTTCCTTCTACCTGAACCTAGTTACCGAATTTTGTTCAGAACCCCACTACTTAAGTTCTGTCTTAGGTTTATGCATGTAAATGTCATAACTCAGTCAGAATAACTCAGTTCAACTCATTGTCAGATTATAGAAAAACCCAGTCAAGATGGCATACACCCATAATTTTAAACTTGTTACTGTGACATGCAAACATCTCACTCCGTTCACTTTTGTTTTTCACGGTCTGACTCACACAGTGATATGGGTACATTTTGATGTCAACAAAAAACATGGCAGCAAGCTGGGCGTACTAATGGGATCATCATTTCCTTCCTCTGTCTTAGAAGTAACCTGCTATTGCTCAGCCAAATAGGGAGAGGCGAGCTAATGACTGCATCTTTCTCATGTCTTTTTTTTTTTGCTGACAGACCATTGTAGTTTGTGCTGGAGCCCCACTGGTTGACAGGAATATTTTGTGAACTCGTTTATTCATGGCAAGGCGGAGACGTTGCACTGTGTCAAATGCACATTTAAGCAGCTTAATCTGACCATGACTTCAGCCAAACTTTGACTGATAGTAAATATAATCAGTGTCTTGCCCTTTGTTGGCAGGACCCTGGCTGGCTGTGTGAGAAGGAGTGTTACCTGGACATGCTGTCGTCTCCCCAACACACAGCCGAGGAGCTGCGGATTCTGTGGGACAGGAAGAGGGCCTGTGGCGACCCCTGTGGCTGTCCCTGGGGCCACTAAATCTTGCTGATAACACACTCACCACAGGGCACTATTGGGAAAACGCACCGGTTGTCATTTCTGTTTCTGTAGTTTCCTCAAAGTCCCAATCTGAGAAATTTTATCAGTTGTTGTTATACAAAACACATAGATTTTTCTGAAGTGTAGGACTTACCGTTGGAAAATAAAGTTGAGATCACACTGTAACTCAAACTGCAGGTCCCCCTCTGCAGTGTTAACAGCAACACCAAGGTAACCTTCTGCAGTTTCAGAGTACATTGAAAACTCACACTCAGCTGTCACATAATGTCAGTCCTTGTATCATAAACTCAGTGCAGTGTAACAGGCATGACAAACAAAATTGGAGGCAGGCCTTAGGTGATGTGACTGATGAAGGCTGATCCTCGATCGGGCCTGTAAGTGTTTTAGAAGTTATCCGACTAAACTGTGACAGGAATGGGAGAGGAAGTGCAATGCCAGTATGTGATGGTCTTAATGTGCAGTGCCAGTGCTGTAAGACTTGAGCTCCTGGTTAAGAACTGTGATTTAGTGGTTATTGTAGTTGAAGGAATGGGTCACCCAGAATACAACAACAAAAAAGAAAATCTCTCACTTATCCCTAGAACAGTCTGTCTATCTTGATCGTTTTTGTGTGATTTGGTGAGGTTTCCAGTCTGTCTTCCAGGAACTTAATACAGTGGAGCTAGGTGGGTATTTGTGGCACGCAAATCATCAAAAAGTTACTTGTGGAAAACTCAACAGCAGCAGCTCTTTGCCACAACAATGAAACAGATACACAACATAATCCACAGCCCTGACAGCATGTTTCTTTGTGAACCGCCTGCCGAAAACCACCAACAAGCTATAGATATCTTCCATAAACAAGCACAAATTACAGGTGATTATTGATAGATTTTTGATGGTTTTTGCTCCACAAAACACCCTGCTCCACTACATGGAGGTGCTAGGAGACAGGAAATCACAGTAGACTGGAAACCTCACCAAATCGTGGAAACTGTTTGAATAGACAGATTGCACCAGTGGTAAGCAGGAAATATCTTTTTTTGTGTGTGTTTTGGGCGAACTGTTCCTTTAACGAAGTCTGATACTTGACACAAAATGTTTAACTTAAATCTTTGGCTTAAAAGGGAAACATAATAGCATTTTAAAGATTAATTGCATTTTACCTTGTTCTGTTTTGTAAATTATTCTCTTAAGCTTTTCATCTTCTTCCTCACTAATTGTAGATTTATGAGCTCTCTCTCTCTTTCTCTCTCTCGCTCTCTCACACACACACACACGCACACATGCTCAAACACACACACAGGGTTTGTACCATGTACTGTAACTGTCATTGTGCAAGTGGTGTGGCCTTACTGTATTTGTTAGCTGTCGTACGTATGTTAACAATTGTGATAACAGTTTTTGAGAGCGGATAAATCTGTGTATTTGCAGTCTAGGTTTTGGAACACGACTTGACAATGCAATCAGAGCAACTGTGAAATAAGACACACTAGATTAACAATGGTTTAATGAAAACCCCTCTGAGGGGAAATAAAGGATACTTTAGAGAGATTAAAGATTTTGATGTTGTTTATTTTAGAAAATGAGGCTGTTTGAAGAGATGCAGTGATGCGCCCGATAAACTCACAGGCGCTTTACAACTCGCCGCTGATTTCTATTCCCTGTGCCGGTGCTGGCTGTGTGTTTGGAGCCATGCTTTCTTTGGGAGTCTGAAGCTGTCTCAGCCTTTAGTGCTGCACAGCTGGCACTGTGCTACCACAGAGACACAGTCAGCAAGTAGACTGTGTTCATGCTGTTAGAAATGTCAGTTTTTCTCCACTTAAAAGGAATACCAAATTGCTTTGATGTCCACAGGTGATTGTTTTACAAAGACAGTGAGTTGGACGCCACCGGCATGTTGAACAGGGAGACTTGCGGAGTATTTTAGCACCAAATTGATCCGGCTCTGGATTAATCATTGGCAATGAACAAGTCCCCCCATCAGCTTGTACATACCAAGCAGCGGTCCTGCTAAAACGTTTATATGAAACAAATGAAATCAGCTTCTTTTTTATGAGCCTTTCCTTAGCATATGTTGTCGCTGAACTTTGCCGCAATGATTTCTTTGTGGAAGCAGAGCAAAGTGATTGATATTGAGTCGCTGAAATTAGATTGCCTTTCCTTATTTTGGTAAATAATGAAAGATGATGCTGAATATTTCACTAATGGAAGATAATACAAACCATTTGTTTTTATTTAGGGATGTCCTACCTGCCAAGCAATCCATTCATGCAATTAACCTGACATTCGAGAACACATTTCTCTCCCTGTGCACCCCCCCTCCTCCCCGTCTTATCCCCTCTCCTCCTCTCGTTCAGTGAGCAGCATGATAACAAAGTCATATCCGCATCTATCTTCCCCTCTTACAGATAAAGACAACTTTTTTTTTTTTTTTTTTTTTTTTT
>OMLB01003146.1:31897-45484 GCA_900302555.1 Myripristis jacobus
AGATAAAGACAACTTTTTTTTTTTTTTTTTACGCCATCAGCCTTTTTCACTGATTTGGCTTCAAGCCCTTTGGGTTGTGAGTTGATAGAAGAATATGAAAAAATACACACAGATAAAAAAAAAAAAAATAGTAAGCTCTTATTTCTGCTCTAGTGCCTCCTTAGCTGACAAAGTTATTGAATTTGTCTTAACTCTGATGAGTGCTGCGGGGATATTGTCACTCACTGATGTAACACCCCCAGCCTGGAACATGTTAAAATGATTTTCATTTTCATTTCCAGACTTCTGCTCCAAATCATCTTCCTCCTTTATTCTAACCCAGTTCCCTCATGTATACCTATTCAACCAGGCAATCAGAGCTACCACATCTACATCTGCCATAATAACATGACAAATTGCACCCTGTCTAACCGTAAAATGGCAGTGGCATTGAACTTGTTATTGTAAGTCTTCTCGGGCCTCTTTCTTCTCTTGGCACATCAGTAAGATGCAGGGACACACTATATGTTAAGCCTGATTAAGGCCTTGATATGTGTGGATAAAGCCCAAGCAGCGTATTTAAGATTTTGATTTGGCATAGGCAGGATTTAGATGGCGTGAAATCATATCATATGTCAAAATGGGAACAATATTCAATTTAAGAGTTATTTCACTCAGTGACAGATCAATATTTGTGAGTATGAACTCACTCCCAACACTGGAAACCTACCGATTAAACATTTAGAGCCAAGAGGTCAAACTTAACAACATCAGATATCATTTGTTAATAGTATATTTATTGATTTTTCACAACAAGGACTACATAAATTGGCAAGTTTCAAATGCACTAAATTACAGCAATAATAAAAAGATAAACTAGATCGACCCACAGATGCGTGACAAAAGAAACTTGGTACAAGTGGGAATCCCTTACAGAAACACAGTAACACAGTCTCACAGTAAATGAATTGGGGTGTGATAGACCGCAAAACGCAAAGAGGTTTCCCTGCAGCGGGCAAATGTATTGATCCCGCCTCTTCTTGCCGACTCAGAATATGTGATTAATCCATATGTTTGTTATAATTTATAAATGGAGCCCAGACTTTTGAAGAACTCGGGCTCCGGAGTTAATTGCCTCAATAAAAATCGACTCTATCGTGAGTCACACTCCTCCCCAGAACTCTTTTATCTTCTTGCACTGCAGACTTAATACAGGAGTCTGTGCACATCACATCACAAGTTCTGAGTATTATTTTTCTGATGTCTGGCTGCGGAAGAAAATAGTTCATGTTCACTAATACGGACCAAACTGCCCCTAGACCACTGGAATAACAATGAGATGCTTTAAATTGGGTTTTGTTGCCTCCTAAATGAGATGGCAGGTGATAGATTACGTGCAAGTCCACCAGTGTTGGCTTGTATATTAATGTATTGATTCAATTAAAACTTACCTGTGGTGTCAAAGTGAAAACGCCGGCATTCAGAGCGGGATCGGCCGCCCCAGATCTTTGAAAGAGGAGCTTACAGTCTGCTGAGAGTCATGCATCTGCATACTTATTCAAACAACTTCACACTTGCAGACTTTTCCACACAGAGCATTACAGGTTGCTGTCAATCACCCCCCCCCCATCACCAACGCACACACCCCCCGTCCCCCTTCTTGTGTGTGCTAAAACGAGGAGGAAATCATTTATTCATGACATCCGGCATCCAAAAACCACTATCTGTCTGATAATGATTCACAGGAATGACATATATTATTAGACACACAACTATGCTACTAATGGGGCAACATTTTCATTCCAAAATTGAAATCACACCCACACTCGTCTCATTTCCACAGCCAGCCGCACTCGTTCTCTCGTAAGGCAGGTCTACGGCTGCCACCTTTTGCAAACATTTGCACAACACAGCTGTGAAACATCTGAAATAGCAAATTGGTTAATAAAAAGACCTCGTCGCAGAAAGTTGGCTCAGAGATATAGTACACATCATTACACACATCCTTGACTTCCTTGGGCAAAGTGCTGAGTGAATCACGCCGAGTTCCATAAACCGCATGACCCCTGTTGCACTCCTTGCTGCAATAACATGGCAGATTTACTACCATGGTGTTTGTGCAAGATAATTAGCTCGGTCATTACCCAACCATTACTGACAGTCTTTCTGTCATAAGTGGATCATGAATTAGTTAATCTGTCTGATGATGAGATTCTCAGAAACTAGTTAACCACCTGATGTAATGTGATGCAACGCCATATATGGCAGTAATGTCATGATGTCAGTCATGTTTCATTGGGTTTCTCGCCGTGCAAGCATTAATTGATGTGCAATCATTTCAGTTTGAAAGTCAATGAAGACAGTTTTATGTACAATCAATTCAGCTGGAAATAAGTCATTGCCCACGGAATTATGCATGAGTACACGTGTTGTTCTGGGAACAGTGATATAAATATGATAACCATGTGCTGTCACGAATATTATAAGTTGAGGGAAAGCTTTTTTATTAGTAAGGGCAACCTCAGACCCGTAGATTATAAAGTGATGTTTATTTAGCGAGGGTAAAATCAATGAATATGTTCTCCTATAATACATCCTTCTTGCAGTATCGTCAGGGAAAATGGTGCAATTTGTAGCCATGTCAAGTCATATTAAATGTATTCACCACTTGTGTTGTCTTGTCCTTCAAAGCCTGCTCTTATGGAGGAATGCAGTGAGCTCCCAGTTGCTCAGGTGGCCCGCAGTAGAAAACAGTGGTCGTATTGAGCAACTTTAAGGTGTGAACGTGTGTAACTTTGCAAACTGTGAAGCAAGGCAAAGCCAAAAAAGAGAATTTTCGAGAGTCAGTGCAAACTTTCCCCAGGTAAATAAATATTTAACAGGAAGCCATGAATTTCAAGACATTGAGAATAGTTTAACTACAGTGGAGGTAGGCTTCAGTTTAGCAGAATCACCAAAGACAAAAGTGGAGGGTGAGGAGGATGAGGGCATACAGAGTGGCATCTATTTTCATCCCCAGGAATATGTTTTTTTAGGTTGTAGTCGTTGCTACAAGAATATTTATGAAATATCCATTCGGGTGCTACCGAGGAACATAAATGTATAAAGTGCAACAGTGATAAATAATACAAAGCTTGCCGAGGATGAGGGAGACGGTGACTGAAACATGTCGCCGTTCGCACAAAAGGTGTTCTGTCTTGCTCAAAGTCAAACACAGCTCAGTCAAAGTGGGTGGGGAGAATCAGTCTAGTCAACCCAGAAAGAGAGGAGAAATGAGAGCCGTGAGAGGCTTTGAATTGTTGTGATGGACTAAAGTCGACTCTGCAAAAGCCACTTCATATACCCTTCTGTTTATCAAATCAGAAATGCATTTGCATCAAATTTACTTGAGCTGGTGGCTGCTTGGAAGGAAAATTAGGAGAGGGGCTGGACCCTTAGATTTTCAAGAATGTGACATTTTGATGAATTGATGTATCTTCAGAGAAGCCCCAATTCAATTTGAAAGACACAATTAATTGAATTGCAGCTGTCAAGAGTAAGAGCTTTACTGAGTCAACAGAGCTGCCTGGGACAGATAGCCTCAGTATCTGCAGGGATATTTTCAGCGGCTGGAGAAAAACTCGGCAGTGTTAACATTGAGAAAACACTTATTCTTCCACCCGAAAACAGAGGTGACAGATCACACAGGATTCATAAAACTGGTCCCCAGTTTTGTAGACCAAAATAGCGGTGTAATGCAGCCAGGGCTACAGCAACCTACCTGTTTGAGTATTCAGTCAAGGTTCCTCAAAACAAAACACACGGCAGGCCATTCCTAATATTTCTCATCAGCCCGAGAGCTTTGCAGCTTCTCTAAATCAGCATGCAGGTGCAGCCGTATGGGTGGCTCTGAAAATAAATCTGTGTGCTTTGGTCTGATAGCAGGAGAAAGCTGATTATGTGTACTACAACTAATGATAGGTCAGAGTCTTTTGTAACAGGCCATGTGTCTAAGTGCGTGCGGGTCTGGGTGGGGGGGCAGACTTATGGCAGTATGGCCCAAGGAGAGCCATCTGGGTCATTGTGTTTGTAAGCGGAAGACGGCGACTACTGTTCCCATCCAAAGCAGAAGAGACACACAGAAAATGACAACAGCTCACTGGAGAGCTTTCTTTGCCCACTTTTCAGTCAGTCATAGTTACATTTTCAACCATAATCAGTGTTCTCCATCTGCAGGTGGTGTTGGTTATCTCTGTAATAGAGCTCACTGCACCTTAGTTCAAAAAATATGATACCACAGCCCTGGCATCCAAAACCAAGTATAACCTAGAAATGTGAATCAAAGCCACAGGCAGGCGAAATACAATGTCTTCTTTAAAAAATTATGTTTCAAACAAGCCCTCGGATTTTCTTAACAGGTTGTTTTATTTGATAGATGCAAATAGTATTTCCATGAGCAAACATAAGATACAGAACCACCCTAACACAATATTGCAGCTGTGAAAAAACTGTTGGGAACCTGTAACAGATGGAAACAAATCAGGGCAGAGTTACATAAAATCTGCACCAAGAGTTTCCTTTCACGGCAAACCGTAATGGTATGAAGACTAATTTGCACATAATTCCATGTATATTAGGTAACGAGTTTGCAATTCAGTTGCAAATATCTTTTCTACTGGATTGGCACTCCGCATGATTAAGGATACAGAAACCACACGCTTTTGCTCACATATAACTCTCTCTCTCTCTCTCTCTCTCTCTCACACACACACACACGTCCCAATACACATCTTATTTTAGAAAGGACTTCACAAAAAATATCCTGTGCTCACTTGACCCTAGGTATAGAATCCATTTTCATTTGGTGGCAAGAGACAAAAAACATTTCTCTGCAGTGCAGAGCACATCAAAAGTAAGGTTTTTAAGCTTCATTGCCATCTTGTCATTTTTCATTTCCAGAAAAGCAAATCTAAAATGACTCCAAGTTCTTTTCCATTACAATTCATTTTCTTCCACTCTGATTGCACAGTTACACAGACTTGGATACACAGGGGCTCTACAGATTGCTGGTGTGCACATACTGTGGTTTAGCAACACCTCAAGGTGGCATTCTAGCACAGAGAGTGAACATAAAGTCAAAAATTTTGGATTGCTTTGTTTCCTCACTACTGTTGAATGCAGTTGAAGCTGCCTACATCACAAGTGCTTTAATTTGATGGTGAACCGAGACTCATGAAATAGTATAAATTCTTCATGAGCCTTGCCTTGCTACCAGACAGATTTTATGTAACATATGTACTCTGTTGACGTCATTAGGGCTTTGCAGGAGTGTGTATGTCGACTTCAGTTCATTATAGGCCTGATAGCAAAGTCTTACTGGAGCCGACATTGCTTGTGTGTCCTGTGTAAGTGTATGTGGTAATGTGAGGGATGTATGAGGTCAGTGGTTTTGGCTGGAGTGTGGCTCAGTACCAGCCTCTGCCTTCGCTTCAGCCTCTTGATGCATTTGGCTGAGGTGTCTCACCAGACCCTCCAGCTCAGGATTTCCACCTAAGTCTTGGATCAGGCGGTAGGCCTTAGCCTCCAGGCCCCGCAGAGTCTGACGAGTGTAGGCAAACGAGCCTACTTTCTCCAGGTAGTCCACGCAATAGCGCTTGATGTCCACGTTCTCCGTGCGCTGCCTCAGGATGTTCTGCACCTGGGTGCTCTCTGGCTGTGACCATATGGCGTGGATGGTGGGGAACGAGAACTTCCCCTCGGTCAGGTCCTCGCAGAAGCTCTTATTCTCGCTGTACTCGCGCGAGCTCAGGTTGGCATAGTCATCGCGGATCTGGAAGAAGAGGCCCAGCGTGTCCAGGAGAGGCTTCAGGTCCTGATCCCAGTCCGAGAAGAGCTGCATCAGACCCACGGCCAGGCCAAAGAGGCCGCCAGTCTTCTGCAGCACCATGGTGCAGTACTCCTGCTCGGTGGGACAGGTGTACGTGTCCCTCCAGTGGATGTCCAGGCCCTGGCCCCGGTGCAGCTCCAACAGCTGCCGGGTGAAGACCCGCACGGCCTCGGGGTGCTCCAGGGTCAGCACCTTCTCCAACCCCAAGAAGTAGACATAATTGGCAGAGTTGATGACAGAGGGAATGCCGTAGATGCTGTGGGCCACAGGGAAGCCTCGCCGCAGCTTGGAGCTGTCCTCAATGTCATCTATGAGCAAACTGGCATTGTGCAGCATCTCTGTCACCTCGATGATAACCTGAACACAACACAAACAGCTGATGATGGAAGAGTACAGTGACAACACTTTTTCTGGAAGAGATAAAATAATCTGGCATCACCATACTCCTGCTTTTCCATGTTAGAGCTATTCATACGTTTATGTTCTGCTCTACAAAGTTTTAAAAGCTGCTATGTTGATGCTGTTGTTGAGAAAATATTATCAGTATGGGCAGATAGAGTTTCAATAGATGGGTAGCTTTAAAAGAAGGAAGAAAGAAAAAAGGAAAAAAAAAAAAAATCCCTTCTCTTGTTTTCAACATCAACATCAAACTCAGGTTCAAAGGCGCTCTGGATGAATTATGCATTACAGATGCATTACAGCGACTCTCCAGAAGAGGGTGCCATGTCTACACTCAGCCCTGCACTGCTCCAGCAGAAAATGTCTTTATTAGTAGATGTAGCAGGCACAGCTGAAACAAACCAGGCAGTCAGACACAGAGAATGTAGAGCTTGGCATAAACAGTCGTTTCTGCAAAGTCAGATAGAGTTTGACAGGGCTGCTGCAGATTTGATCTCGCCTGCTCTAAAACCCAGATGTTGTGCCCAACTGGGAGCATATGGAGGGAACGACTGTATGAGTTTGGAGGAAATATAGCCACATGGTTAAGTAATTGAAGGTGACACTACAATGCTCAGAGCACTTTCACCACCTCCAGAGAAGAAAGACGAGGGCTGGGTACCGGCCACAGAGATTGGTATACTGACATGTTCTGACATTTTAGCATGACCCACTATCAAAACACACATCGCTCCGAGGAGTCAAGGGTTGTGTCTGATGAGGAGGAGGAGGAGAGAAGTGCCAAACATCACAATTTGGGAATCAATATGCATAAGGAATCACTGCAGTCTGCATACTCCACTTTGTTTTATGATGGAAAATCTTAATTTAGCCCTTTTGCACCAGTGTATAGCTACACAAGTGGTACAGAAATGCACTTGATTGAATGCTCAACTTAATTTTACTCCATTTGTTTAGACGAAGCAGCAGCCCCTAACTGGGACTTGTTTTAATTTACCAGTCACTGGTTTGGCAGCTCTGTCACAACAAGAATTGCCCTACATTTTGAGTTGGTATTTATGAAGCCAAAACTTTGCTTGCTGAGCTAACAAGCTGGCTTAAATCAGATAATATCTCTTGCTGTTCCACAGCAAGGGGGCGCTGAGCCAGGCTAACTGCTCCAAGCCCATCAGCAGCTTCTACCCGGAAAAAGCTGAAATGAAAGTGACTCCAGCGTTAACCAGTGCTTGCTCGGCACAAACATCCAGGGCTGCTGTCAGGTGTCTGCTGTCCTGGGCTGGCCATGTGTCTGGCTGGAGAGCTGCGCTGATTTAGAAGA
This sequence comes from Myripristis jacobus, assembly GCA_900302555.1. Taxonomy (NCBI): domain Eukaryota; kingdom Metazoa; phylum Chordata; class Actinopteri; order Holocentriformes; family Holocentridae; genus Myripristis; species Myripristis jacobus. Next base: position 39,460 of record OMLB01003146.1, read on the forward strand.
CAAGTGGTGTGGCCTGGTAATGAAAGCTGTTTGTGTGGGGCCAGGGAGCACAAAGAGAGGCTCAGTGGGTCGGGCACAAGGCCAAGGCTCGGCCAGTTCAGCCGTTTATCCTCCAAACACAACCTTTCCCTCAGCAGGGCCCCGACACCCACTCACCCTGCCACCTCAGTGAGCCACTCACTGGAGGGGTGTAGGGGGGGATCTGACTCAACACACACACATACACACGCAAAATGGAAACAAAGTTACAAATTACAGACAGAGATGGGATGCCTGAATGAAAAAATGGGGTATAGTGTAGCCAGAAATCTACTCTGGGATAAAAGATTCATTACAAACAGACTGCAGCCTTGGAGAATTACTATTCCCTGCCAGAAAAAAAGAACAAGTGTGCAATCAAGACAGAAATGCTACTCACATGAGCAACTGTGTTGCCTCAGGTAACTAACGAAGAAACAGCAGCAGTGATCAGACCAAAATGTAAGAACCAACAATTTGTAAGTTTTGGAGTGCTTGGATTCTCCACGGGATCCAATTATATTCAGGCCACTGCTGTATAACTCCACTGTTTTAATGCCTAGTGCCTTCATTACTAAGACTTTATTGATTATCACTAGAGGTTATTGACGCGGAAAGTCACTCCACTTGCCTGAGCTACAATCAGTGATCCATTAAGAATGCAGACTCCTTCACAACAAAGCAGTGCTCTGAATCCAATATATTGAAGGGGAATAACTCTGAAACAGCGAAGTCAGTTGTGGACTGGTATAAACCAGTCTACCTTAGAGGCACTAGGTGTAAACCACAGCATGTCTTACCTACTCTGTCAACATCAACAGTCCCCAAGGGACAAAACTATGCTTATTGCCTTGCATTACAGTAATAATGTAACACTTAATCCCTGCAGGGAAATTCCTCCTCCACAGGGAGGTCAGCATCAGAGTCAGCTGCATAACAGCACCCCTAGAGCTGGTCAAAACTAAATGTCCTGCTTCCTGACACTTCAGCAGGCTGGATACTCTGACATGGGCCTTGAGCCCAGGGCTGTCTCCCACCCACCAAACAATGTAATAACTTGTCAAAATTTGATAAAATAAACACACAGTTGAACATATAATGGAGCCTGATGACAGTAGATTGCGGGATAATGTAATAACATTGCAACATTCCATTCAACCACATCTATTATTTCCAAATTGGTGCAAGTTTTTTAATCAATGATGTAATAAAAAATTTGATTAAACAATGCAACTAGAAGCATACACTCAGTAGAGTGCAGATCTGCGCCAGGCGTACTTCCCCTTTTCCGGACTACAGGCTGTCCCCTATGTGTTGAGCACAACTTGGAACAGACTCAGCAGTCAATTTTATTGTGAGACGCTTTTCAAATTACAAACTAAATTACTGTATGATTATTATACAGTGCAGTACAGAAATTATATGGTGAAACTCCCAAAGCCTCTTTAGTTTAACTTTATCTTGTTCTCTCTGTACCTGTTTCATTTTATTACACATTTTACCAGTGGTCTGGAACCTATGGCTCACAAGCCATTCCTGGCTCTTTGCCAGAGGTCATATGGCTTTTGACATAAACCAGTTTCAAAAAGAGCACAAATTAAAATACCAAAATTCTAAATTACTACTAATGGCCTCTCTCTCTCACACACAACACCCACACTATAGACCTGTCAAGATTATGCACATAGTCCGCTGATGTATGAAACAGTGACAGCTGTTTTACACGTCATTTTTTTGAGTCATGAAGCATCGTTGTCTATGTCAGCACTGCTCTTACACTTTATGCAGTGTGCAGTAATGCAGTTATGCAGTAAACACACAGTCATAATCGTGCATAAAACATTTTAGGCCAGGTGGTTTACAAGATTAGCCATGGACAGACACAAAGACACACAGGACCAAACATATGATCCCCTCAAGGGATCACGCAGGTTTTATTATTACGTGTTTCTTAAACAGTTTCAGGGTGACTTTTATTGGTTCTTCAACAACTGGACTAGACAAAAATTAATTACTGTCATTATGTATTGAAAATATCAGATGTTATTTTTCACAATCATATGTTTGTGTCTGGGAAACGTCTTCTCTAAGCGGGAACTTGGAGAACATCCACCAACATCCATAAATTTAAACGGATGTTGGCAAAATTTTGTTCCTCTACTTAATAGTTAATGTTACCAGGCATCGTGGGATTTCCCAACCCTGTACAGCCAGCTGATCTCCCCAGTTCAGTTTCTTGTGATTTGAGAAAGCTGTTTCGTGAATCAAACACAGGACATAAAATCAGAGCATGGCTGTGCCAGGTGAGGGATTTCCTGTTCTGCCACAGAAGCCACCATAAAAACCTAACCTAAAGAAGGAACCTAAAGTCCTACAGCCCAAAAATGTCTACTTCCTATCTAGAAAAACCAGCCAAATAGGAAATTTACTTGCATTTAAGACAGATCCTGTTTTCACAACTTTTAATACTTTCTGACAATTACTAATCATGAATTGTTACACTTGCTATTCACTATGCCAACCTGCCACCCTAATTTGCTAAATTATTGTCTCACTCCTCAGGCTAAAGCACGCAAGAAGCTGTGAGTCTTTGATGACAGACAATCCTGTGACTGACAAATATGTTTCAAAAGCAAAAAGACAAGTCAGGATGCTTGATAAAAGTTAACCTTTCTGCACTGTAAAAGAGAACAGGAGGAGGCCCGCCTGCTAAAGGTCAAAAGGCAGCCGTTGTGCACTGGAGGAATTTCCCTAACCTCCTCTCCCTGTGTTGTAGTACATAGTAGAGAGGCACAGATGGGTTTTTGATAAAGAATGAATAGCCAAATGAATGAGACAGTGTGCAACTGTCACTGCCTCTATCTATCTGGAGGCATGGTTGTTTCCATGGCGGCGACTTCTTGGCAGCAGTGTGCTAATGATGACAGGAGGAGAGCTCTCAGTCTGCATGATGGGTTCAGCAAGAGTTTACAGCCAAATATACCACGGTACTGCCACAGAGAGAGAGAGGCAGACAAGAAAGCCAAGGGGGGAGCCGGTTCTTTGATATGAGAGAGGGAGCATTAGCCTGCTAACAGGTACCCTGACTAACTGCTGGACCATAACAAAGAGCAAATGCTTCCAGAGGTTAAACTTGTAAGTTCTGTTTTACAGAAGCACAAACCTGGGGCTACAATCTGCATTTCAACACTGGCTGTATGAACTTCCCACTCATTTTCATCAACAAGTGATCAGTCCAGTCAAGAGCTCTGGAACAACATTTTATTTTAGAGAACATCCTGAATTGAACATATTGGGAGAACAAACAGAAATTTAGCAGCATGTAACGTGAAAATAATCAAAAATGCCACTTTGAATCTCAAGTTGATCCTTTTTCAATACTGTGGCATTAATTCCTTTTTTAGACATATGAGCTTCTAGTAGCAGCTTTGAGCTGCTATTAAACACATCTGCACTGAAGCAAAGTGTGACAGAGATGCTGTAGTAGGAGGAGGGCTGACTTGACTGATCTACAATATTCAATGAAAACTTCATTCCTCAAACGAGAGAGGGGCAAGTATATTACTCTCCATCTCACACACACAAGCCCAATTTTTTTTTCTGAGGCCTTCAACCAGTCATCACAGGGGGGGGGGATTTTATTACACATTTGAAGATGAAATGATCACAGGAGGCTGTGTGCATTCACATCAAACGTGACCTGTGTGCTGGCTGCAGAACCGGGGTTACTCTGTTTTGGGGAGGATTTATATAAAATTCAGGACAAAGGGAGACCTGTTGAACAGCAAACCTAATGAGATCTGGCAGGCTCAGCACTTAGCATTCTGCACTGGGGAAGGAAGCTGATTCACAAAAAGCAGATTAGTTTCCATATCTTGATCATCAGACACAGGGCCACTATTTAGTCACCGCAGCACTAATACTATTGGCCTCATAGGGTCGACAGCATGATCTCCCTGGGGAATGGCATGGAGGGTCCTGCTCAATAAACCCAATAAACCCTAAATGGTTAATTAGATATTAATCTGACAGCATAACGGCAGAAATGCCGATCGGCCCGCTGTATCAATATGCTTTTCAACATGTCTGTCCCAGTCTAATCATTCAACAACCAAAAATAAATAGTAGCAATATTGGAGTGGATGAGTGGAGGCGTGTGTTTGCCTGGGAAGCTGTATGCAATTTAAATCTGGCTAATCCCGTACTCACAGATGTGATCGGAAACACAAAGCAGGTCGGCAGCCATCTCTTCTTTTTCATAGTAAATGGATACGAGCTGCATGTCACGTAAAATTACATTAAATAAAAGAGTTAAAAAAGGAAAAATTGTGGATGCTGCCACATTATTCTGATCTTATCATTTTTTCCTTAATAAAAGGCATAGTTAATATTTACCTGCACCATTTGGACACCTAAGTAAATAAATAAATAATTCTTCTTGCTGCCATACATTTTCTGCTTATTGCTACTTTCCCTGTGAAGACACTGCTAATGTTTACATGTACAATTTAGACAAAAAGAACAAGATATTAAGTTAAAAACACAAATAAATGAATAAATACATAGATATAACAGTTAAATATGTGAAAATGACTTACGCATTACAGTTTAAAAGCATACGCTACAAATGAGGCATTCTGCTATTGAAACAGCTGAATATGCTCGGCACTGTCCACTAAAACAAAAGATAAAGCTTTAGGCTTTTGGAATCAAACAGCAATTCCTCAGCATTGGGCTAGAAAACAGCTCACATGGACTGAATCAAATAGCTTGATGTATATAATTTAAGACCATCTGGGCTCTCACATAGTAGTACTGCATCCACTCTCTGCAGAAATACAACACCGCTCTTTCAAGGCAGAAACTCGATTTGATAGAGATGCATTCTAAAAATGGCCTGCTGTGCACTGATGGGTTAAGTGCCAAAATGTATTAGAATTGATTTTTATCCCTCTGAGATGACAGAAGGGAGTATTAAAGGGGGAAGCAGAAATGGCAGATGATAGAAAAATCTGACTCGGCAAGGGAGAATTCTGAGGGGGGAAAAGAAGATCAAAGCTGGGACAGTATTGGTTCAGATAAGTAAATAAGGTCATCGCTTATTGAAAGAACCCCCCACTCCCCTCTCCTCCCCCCTGCCGCGTCCCTTCATGGCACAACTCTGGAGGCACTTCCCTTTTCAGAGTGGAGCTGGGTTCACTTTGGCTAGCAGTTAGCTGTGTGTGTGTGTGTGACTATTGTTTTGCCTGTTGCCGTCTTACACAGCTCTCTGTCTCTCACTTCCTCAACCAGTCATCTGAGCAGTCTGGGGAGATGTCACATGATCAGCACACAGACAAACACACTACACAGAGTGTCCAAAGTAGAAACTGTTACAACTGGAGACACAATGCAGAGGATAGAGCAAGAAAAAAAGGTCTGTTCATTAGCTAGGGCTCAGTTTGAAAGGAACAGTGATGTGAAGGCAGAGCAGACCAGCACAGCAGCCTGCACTGTCATTCATCATAATGAAGGGGTTTGGGCTACACACTGTTTATCTACATGGAAGGAAGGTGTTTTTACAAGTTTTCAAAACTTTTGCACCTTACCCTTCTTTTATTGTTAAGTTGAGCACTTCCAGTCCAGTGTCCATTTGTATCTGTCACCAGGCTCATCCTAATCTGCCACCACTGACTCATTTTAAAGTACCGACTCACCATGAGCAGACAACTTAAACAACAGTGAAAATACTGGCCGCCTCATCACCAAGAGCACCTTTTCAGAGTGAAGGCTCAGTGATTCTTGCACAGAGTCCAGGAACCTAAATCAGTAACGGTTTTCACAAAAGCTCAAAGACGTTTGCAGAGTAACTTGAACAGTTCAAGACAAGTAATCAGCTTTTTGCTGCTGGCTATTCTGTAAACTGCGGTATGATGCCACTTCTTAAAACACGGTTGCCCACTACTGATCTATTTACATTTTGAGTTAAGGGATTGATGAAAGAAAGTTACTTTCTTTACTTTTTACT